>JAQISU010000035.1:12177500-12485000 GCA_029339505.1 Unio delphinus | reverse complement strand
ATAAGTGTCTATCAGTCTAGCTAATGGAAGCATCTCGTTCAGGTACAATCAATGTGCTAATTATCTTTGGAATTTGCAGTGCTATCAAACTGACACACCCGGTACACTTCTAGGGGCATCACTGTTCCAATATTGCATGAGCATGTGCGCAATTAACTTGACATTTTCATAATTCTAAATACATATGTACAGGTTATCTCAGATCACCCCAATCATGTTTGTTTAAGCCAGTATATTTGATATAATATGTGTATTTCAGTAACGCTTATTTTTATAGCTTATGCTATGAACTCGAAATAAGCACAAATGTGACGCACGTCGGTTTATGCAGATAGGTGACACAACGAAATCAAATAGGAAGTATTTTCATCTGCTTTGATGTTTTGGTTATTGGTATTTAACATTCTCGTGATTTAGCTTTCACTTCCAACCCACAACCCACGCCCCTTCAGGACAATGTCCAGGAATCTTAGTAGAAAATGTGCATAATTTTAACTGACCAATTCAAGTGGTGTGTGTGTGTGTGTGTGTGTGTGTGTGTGTGTGTGTGAGAGAGAGAGAGAGAGAGAGAGAGAGAGAGAGAGAGAGAGAGAGAGAATGTGTGTGTGTGTTTGTGTGTGTGTATGTGTGTGTGTGTGTCATCTTTGCTGGTTCCAAAAATACACTGACGTTGATGACTTAGCACACGTCCTTTTATTTTTTTTGAATATCACATCGCCAAAAGATATGTTTTACAAAATCTCCAGAGAATTCTCCTTTTTCTGGGCTCATCTATTTCTTTGGACGACTGCGTGTCTTTCTAGGTCGAACGTCGACTCTAGGTAAGTGATTTCGGATGACGAGACTGTCTTCTACCTTTTCCTTGTTGGACAGGAGTACGACGATGGTGGCGGTATGTACGTATTTAAGATATCTGCGGGTGTTCAGGATCACACACAAAGATACACTGAAGTCTACGGTTTGAGACGTACTTTTTATTTTATTTGTCTGCGAAGGTTTGAAAAATAAAATCCTCACTTTCGGTTGTTCCTGATTTTCAAAAGCTTTTGTTCAAGGGTCTGTGAAAACTGATTGACCATATGATCTATGCCAAACATTCCTCCTCTTTGCCGACTTCTTCTTTTTGTTCAATGACTGCGTCTTTTTAGGGTTGACGTTGATGTTTTGAGTAGGGATTGTTTGGATGACGAAACTGTCCTTGTCCTTTTCCTTTTCTATTTGGAATAGGAGAACGACGATGGTGAGGTTGTGCACGTCATTGAGGGGACATCTTTGTACGTTAAGGAGCACAGAAACACTGATTCCAATTGATTACCACAAGCCTTTTCTATACTGGTATTCACCGCTACTGATTGTCTTTGCGTCTTATTAACTTGATGACAGGTAACGCGCATCGTGGAGCGCACGCAACAGACTTTAATCGGGACAGTCCTTGCTTCGACACATCCAGTAAACTCTGTAACATACCTGATCTCTCTTGGACTCTTGATTTTGTGGCTTTTATTTTGTGAGTAGATGCCACTACCGCTAAAGTGAAAAAAGGATGTTAAAGCTGGAGGAGACTTTTTGGAGACGCTGAGGAAGAACGGATGTCCAATTGGGTTTCACAGGCATCACCAGCAACGTAGAAGTGGAATAGCCCGAGGCTACTGGAGACGCAGTCACCATTGCTGAAGATCGTGGTCTGCGGATGTATGGTTGCGTCCTGGCTGAAGTGCGGGCAGAAGATATCTTCTGTTGGTTTTTCTTTTTCTTTGTGCTTATTTATCTCGGGACATTCATTTCTCTATAACTTGATCTTTACGCCACTGTTCTGTTTCTTTTGGGTCCGTTTGGCTTTTTAGGAGGGTCTTTGTTCTTGGGGAGGCCTTTTGGGAGCGTTGGGATCTCAGTTTAAGAGAGAGCGAATGATAAAACCTCTTAGAAGACCACTACTTCTAGTTTTCGAAATGAGTTTCTTTTTGGTTTGTGTCGATGCGAGGATCGGCCAGTTGCAACAAGCTATTTGTTTCTCTCAAAACAGCGTTTGATTTGATGTGAAATGTGAACGATGCCTTGCAGTTATTTTCGTGCTGTCACCTTAAACCATCGTAATACTTTTTTGATACTGGCTTCTAAGACGCGAGCAAGTATTTGTGGATTTTTCGCGACTGATGCCGTAGAAAGCTCGACTCATGACGGGTAGACAAGAGAGACGTTACGTCATGTTGACGCTATGTGAGACAGAGCCAAAGTGTCAGAGGTTTTTATGGAGTTTTTGTTGTTAAGTTGACGATAGGTACGTATACATGACAGGTCCTCCGTCATGGCATCAGTCATGAAACAGATGGTACGAAATCACAAATAATCGGGAGTCTTATATTTGTGATTGTTTCAATGTTGCTGTCATTGTGGCGAGTAAATTTGAAAGTACAACGTGAGTCATACTCGTGGCTAGGGTATTGTGGTCAATCGATCTTCGATAATACCTCAGAAAGTATACATTTATTTTGGAGTTATTAAGGATCGAGAGAAACGATTAAATGCACTGTTTACGTGAAAGAGCCCCCCACCCCCTCTCTCTCTCATATACGAATAGAAGGAAACATCCGATCACTATGCGTCCATTTCCAATACCATATATATATATATATATATATATATATATATATATATATATATATATATATATATATATATATATATATATATATATATATATATATATATAATATAATATAATATAATATAATATAATATAATATAATATAATATAATATAATATTAATTACTTTTTTATTCTGTCTTTGCAAATTAAGTTCTTGGAACATTCAGATTTTATATATTAAATTTGGATAATACGTATTTTTATTTGGACGAGAGTTGGAACAAATGATTAAATTACGCCATGTTGAAAACTTTTCAACAGTAGCCACTACCGATCAATTGTCATCCATTTTCAATGTTTATAAATTATGTTATTTGTTTTGGCAATTTAAATCTTTGAATGCATACGCTTTTCTTTTTCTAATGTGGGCGATAAATAATTTTATTTTAGTCAGAGTTTAATCTATTGATTCTCAAACAATGGTGTCAGCTAGAAAGTTACGCAGTTTGTCGACCTCTGGTAGATTTATGACGTTTTCAGAGTTCTTATTTCAGTCGCCATTTGCATTATCCGTAGCCAGAAGAAGTTCAATGCACAAATTTACCATATAAGGAAGCGGTGTATATGTTTAATATATTACAGTCAATCTTGCAGATATTAACCGGTAACAACAATATAAAAATACATGTTACATCAAAATTGCGTCTTGTTACGTTTTAGTATATGCCACCATCTTACCCCAACACCCATTATTATACAATGCATAATGCACAGCAGTCTAAATATTGCATGTTTGGTATAGTATTTCGTTTCAAATAAAATTAGCAGTTTCATATCTGTCAGACTCATTCGTGCAAGGCAAATCACGTGTGCTTTTGTGCATATTATGTACATCTGCACATTTATTCTTTGTCATGCCGTCAAATCATGTGATTGCAATGTACATCCACACTGTTATTCCTCGTCACGTGTGTTCCTGCAATGTACGTCTGCACTGGTAATCCAAACAGAAACGTATATTGGGTCAGAAAATATCGGTTAGAACAGGCTGCTCGGTCAAACCAAGCAAACTCATCCAGCCATATTTCTTGTCGGGATTAAATGCATTGACGCAAGACTATTACAACTTATAATTTACTCGTTTAACGATGGCCAATAGTTTAGGGGACAACATGTTTTGCTTTGCAGAATGGTTTAATGCAAATATCCCTTATCTCCGTTCTTCTATTGTCTGGTTGGAAGTCAATTTAAGTTATTTAAGTTGGCTGTTTTTAATTTGGACTCGTGCCGCTCTAATTTTTAATCGCCCAGGTAGTTAACATAATTCCTTTTATAACGTGATTATTTTCCATCAAATGCGAGTGAAAATGTAAATATTAATCTAAAACGTGCCTCTAATAAAGATTTTTTTTTCTCAAATAAATAAATCTGTATCCTGATGAATACCTGCTGTTATCTTGGTTATTTGGATTCGGAGACTTGTCAAAACTAGGATTTTTGTTTTTCATCCTATATTTGCCGATTCAGGTTTGAAAGGAACATAACAATCTGCTAAATTGTTACAATTAGTCATAATTATTATGTATTTTTATAGTCGTGTACGCACTCCACTGTTTGCTTTCCTTTCACCAATAGCCGAGCAGCAGAGGGGGCGAGCCGGACAACATTTTTAGACAAGTTTTCACTGAAATCACGCTTAAAAACAATGAAACCAATGACATCAGCCCCCCAATGTGTGTGTGAATCATGGATTAGGTCCAAAAAAAAATATGAAAAAATCAATGAAATTAATGAAATCCTCCATTGACATCAGCCCCCCAATGTGTGTGTGAATCATGGATTAGGTCCAAAAAAAAATATGAAAAAATCAATGAAATTAATGAAATCCTCCATCGATTTTTGGGAAAAAGGGACTACAACGTCGTTGTCACTCACCCCCTCTGCTGCTATGGGTTAACCGAATATTTGATCCAGTCCGATACGATATCGTGTTCGAGGGTCATGTAAATTTATTGTTACAAATCCGTGTGGGGCAGACTGAGCATGACTAAAGAAATTTCTAAATTGATTGAAATCCATATCGGAGCACCATGTCTGCCAAATATTTCGTAGCGTATGTGTATCAACGCCGTTGAATACAGCAAGCATATTACAGTTATCTCTAATCACTTTTGTAGCGTTGAGTGACATAAATCACATCCGTGTTTTTATGCCTGCCTCGGGAAAATATTCTAGCAGGATTTTTTTGATTATCTAACATGACATCATCGTATACAACTAAATTGTTGATACTTCCATCGAGGTCATTCACGGATGGCGCCTCGTCAATATCGGTTATAAATTCAATAACATTATCCCACTTCATCCATCTCATTATTAAATTGAGCAACAATTGCGTTTTACCGGATCCAGATGGCCCGATTATAATTGCGCGGATAGAGTTTGGTAGCGCTGCATGATGCTTCACTGGTTCTCTTGTTTTAGTCGCTGAAAAATCAATTATATTCATATCTCTATACATAAATTATGGATCTATATTGCGTGAAGTGTAAGGCGCGTACTGGCACAGATGACTTGACGACGATTACAACTAAAAATAACCGATCAGCGCTTTCTGGTAAATGCGTACAGTGTAGTACAAAGAAATTTAGATTTGTTTCTAAACCCAAGGAACCCAAGGAACCCAAGGAACCTTTAAAAAAAAACGAGGAGGTGATATCGCTGCCAAATTAGCAAAACTCCCTGGAACCCCATGGGCAAAATACCCCGGAGAAAAACACCTTCCAGGGTATAGTTATTGTGGACCGGGAACAAGACTTGATATCAGACTCAATGATCAAAATCAGCCCCGACCCGGTGAGGAACCAATAAACGCTATTGATAAGGCCTGTCACCTTCATGATGTTGCTTATAAAAGCAGCAATTTGCAACACAGGCATCTAGCAGATGTGAAATTAATTCATGCGTTGAATGCCATTCCTGATAAATCCTTCAAAGAAAAATTGGCTTCATTTTTGATAAAATCGGCTATGAAAAGTAAATTGATGTTAGGTGCTGGTAATTAATAACAACATGGAATCTATTTATTATTCCTCAAGAGGATACTGGAAGGGTAACGCTGCAATCAGTAAACTCGCTAGCGCCGCAAAAGTGAAAAAAACCACTGCGGCTCATTGGTTATCCAAACAGGCACTATGGCAAATTTATCTACCACCGCCTAAACAAATTCAATTCTCGCATTTTGATGTGACCTTTCCTAATGAAGTTCATCAGGCTGATCTATTATTTCTGCCACATGATCGTGGTTACAAATATGCGTTAACTGTAGTTGATATTGCAAGTCGATACAAAGAAGCAGAACCGTTTAAAACAAAATCAGCCACTGAAGTGGCTTCTGCATTTGAAAGGATTTATCGAAGGGGCCCTCTGCACTGGCCAAATCTGTTACAAGTTGACCCGGGCAAGGAATTTCAGGGTGCAGTGTTATCTACAATGAAATATCACAATGTCGCTATCAGACGAGGGCATACTGCACTGCATCGTGATCAGGCCATTGTAGAACGATTTAATCGGATTCTTGCTGAGCGGTTATTTGGATATCAATATGCAAAAGAATTCATCCAAGAAAAAAGATCCCGTGAATGGGTTAAGAGATTACCAGGTGTAGTTACCGCACTGAATAACGAGATTACTAGAACCATCAACATGAAACCTATCAACGCGATTAAAAAGAAGTCGATACCTGAAAAACCTCAAAAAGATTTCAAAGAACCAATTCTTGGTAGTAATGTCATTGTGAGGTACTTATACGAACCAGGAGAGCTTGAGGGTGGCACAAAAAGGGCTACTGATCCTATTTGGAGCGTCACTACGCATAAGATATCTAGTATAACACGATCTACGGGTAGACCTCCAATCTATAAACTGGATTCAACTGCCCCTCAGCGTGGGTTTACTAGACAACAACTACAAGTAATTCCTGACGATACTCAATTACCACCGCATGGTCTTAACTAGCACCGTTGCGTCTATTGCACTCAAGACAAGTCAACATCACATTATTTCTGACATGACCGAGATTGTTATTTTTTCTGTCTACGGTGAATTGGCGAGGATCCTTATCCGAATACTGCCAACGCATTATACAATTGCAACTCGCGCAGTGATTATTCTGTTGTTTCTTCAAAGTGATTATTAATTCAGCATCAATATCAAATTCTCGTTGTTTTTTTTGTCCTGTTGTTTGTAACCGGAGAGTTTTTTATCAATAATATCATTATCGTCACCAATGATTTCATCATCGCCAATGATTTCATCATCGAAGACAATTCTTCGAAGTTGATTTATTTTTCGTACTCTGGATACTGAAAGATAGACTAAATTCGACCATTCTATGCGATTATCTACCATCCAAACAGTTGTATCCGATATAGTCAATCCCTGTGAAGAGTGTATCGTCGCTGCGTATCCTAGCGTCCATGGGGATTTATTAGCACGCAATGCATCTTCAACGACATTGATATCAACCAGCACAATATCATTTAATACGAGAATCTTCTTTTCACGCCCTGACTCTGTCAGGCCTGGAATATCAACTTCAATATTCTGTTTTCGCGTATCCGATGGCCTATAACAAAGGGGTACTGGAAGCGTTGCAAATTTTTGTTTATGCAATTCAAATAACTTCATCTGAAGTGTGTCCCTGACTATTTTTCTACTTGCAATGATTAAATCATTTGGTCTCCACGCTTCCCAAAACTCATTCATTGGAGTTTCCGAAATTATTTCACGGGTTATTTCACACTGGATTCTATCCAGTTGTAATCTAATTAGTTTCTTCAATTCTTTTAATTTTTCATCAAGTGATCTATGATCGGTATCAATTTCTTCATAATAGTCTACAAAACCCTTTATCCATTCATGGGGGGATGCACCGACAAATGGTGGTGGTTGCCCGTGATCACCGCACATGACGACTTTTGTATTCTTCAATAACAACCACTCAAGAAATATTTTTAAGACATCTTCTGACACTGTGTCTATTTCATCCCAAATCATGATTTCAGGAATAAATTTCTCTCCCATGCGCTCAGGAGTCCATTTATCTCCCTTCCATCGGAAAAAGCTGTGATAAGTGCAGGCATTTACCCCTCTCTGTATCATTTCTCTTGCAAGTCTGTGAGTCGGTGTTAGTACAATCATGTTAGAAACGCTAGCGTTTCCACGACGAAATAACTCAATTGCCCGGGTTGTTTTTCCTGACCCGCCACAACCGTTTAAATAAACTGTTTTATACAGGCATATTGGATCAGAAATCGGTGGTGCACTAGAAAATTCTGAACACTGATTGCTTTCTAAGTAATTATTTTCAATGGTAACATCTGCTGATGGAATATAATCATGAATCATTTCTTTCTTAATTCTCCATGATCCCCATTTCTCGTTGCCAGTAGCCTTAAAATCAGCCATTTTGCTATTTATGTAAAATGAGTCAGTAGCAACTCTAACTGCGGTGGTAGGAAATCTATTGATCATTGAAAATAAATTAATAGAAGCATACCCGAGCATAGAAGCTCTCAAATGTGTGTACTGCGGATGGTATCCATCATTGTAGGTAACAATTGTACCCAATTTGGTTCCATCGGACATAAATGCGTCCTTACGATTGACATATAGGCCCTTATTCGTTAAATCCGCCATTACAAAATCGTATTCAGCGTTGTCTATAATCAATCGTGAAGAATATTTCGTATTATCATCTTTGCCACCTTGGGTAAATTTACCGATTATTCTTCGTCCAAGATTTTTTGCTTCATTGTTTCTGATTTCAAATAACTGTCTGGACCAATCCATGATTTGTTGTTCATTAAAATCAGGAAACTGTTTTCGCTCTTCGCTAATTATTTTTTCTAGATCAGGTTGTGGTAACCAGACTGATTTCTGTGCCCGATAGGATATAATTGCTTCACTGACAATTAATGATTTTAACATCTTACAATCAAGCATATACCGTAACAACACTATTGGCATCCAGTGTTTTTCAGACATGTGTTTACCAATCCAAAGATAACTACACGGATGAAGTCCTTCAGCCATTTCAAATGATGCTACACAAGCGAATCCGGTTAAATCGAAATGTGGCAGTGGTCCATTAATAGCAACACGGGTCATTTCGTGTGTAGGGTGTCCAAATCGTTTGAAATATTTCTCACACTCTCCATACCCAAGAAAACTTCCTGGATAACACGCAATCATATCAACTGAAATAACGGAATCAGAGGTGTATTTTGTGTTCCATAATCCCCCATGGCTGTATTCAAGACAGGACAATTTGACATCTGATAAAAACTCACTTCGTGTTGGTTTCCACGCGTTTTTCTTTCTAGCAAAATGTGCTGCAATGGATGGTACTGTGAAACAGTTTGCTAATAATTGATCTTCGATTTCCCCCTCAGAAAACTCACTAGCTAGTTGTTTCATTTGATTCTGCAGTTCTTCAGTACGGTATAATTCTCCGTTAGGCCTCACAAACTGATCAAATCTGCATTCCTCGTCTGAATTACTATGAAATAGCCACGCTGACACAGGATCGTTTTTACTCAAATGGTAAATAGCATCAAATAATTTCTGCTCTGAAAAAAACTCTTCGGTTTGGGATAGATATTTTACGGTTCTATCCCGTGGGAATATTGTTACTGCAGATGACCACGCGTGCGCGTTATGATCAATAATTTCAATGGGTTTTCCTTTTTTTGATTGATATTTCGGTTCTTTTAATACTTCACCGGTGATTGTCCTTACCGATATTGGAAATCTCAATGATGTTTCTAATTTGGTTATATCCTGAATTGCTGCTTCATGCTCTTTTACCGTGAACTCCCACTCGGTTATTTTTTTTCGTCTTAGATCAGTTAGTTTATTTCCCCGGGACGCATTTGTGAAGTGTTCTATTATTCGTTCTGCTACACAATTGAGCCCTGTCGAATATTTCATGGGTGCTAGTTTTGAAATATCAGGTTTTTCATTGAGCGGATAGATCCCGTAAACAACTGCTGTGACAGGATAAGATCTTTCGTAGTAGGGTTTATCAATTCCGGTCAAAATTCCCGGTTTTGAATCCTGATTCACGGTGACAGTTTTTTTGCCCCTGAGAATGGGTTCAAATTTATCCCTAATAATCCATTTGTCATCTTCACGGATAACGAATTTGATTCGGAAAAAATGACTTTTTTCCCCAACACGTGAAATGATCACTGCTGCTTTTTCATCATTCATGGTAGCGTCAACAACACCATCAATTCGAAATGTTGACCAACAATAAGATGCTCCATCACGCTTGAATTCATTAAAACAGTCTCTGATGGGTTTATCAAGAATTTTATTCTTGGGTGTATTAGAAACTATATCAAGATTGAATTGAGCATCCTTCCATGATGATCTCATGTTTCCGTCTCTTGGACGTTTGTTACGTTTTTAGGGTCTATCGCGATTAAATCTAGGATTGATTTTCAATAATCTCTTAAACTCTTTCATGTTTCCGTCTATTGGGCGTTTTGGACGTTTTTTGGGTTTATCGAGATTAAATTTAGGGTTAATTTTCAATAATCTCTTAAACTCTTTCATGTTTCCGTCTCTTGGACGTTTGTTACGTTTGTTTCCGTCTATTGGACGTTTTTTGGGTCTATCGAGATTAAATCTAGGATTGATTTTTAATAATCTCTTAAACTCTTTCATATTTCCGTCTATTGGACGTTTTTTTGGTCTATCGAGATTAAATCTAGGATTGATTTTCAATAATCTCTTGAACTCTCTATCGGTATTGATTTTAGCATTTTTCGAAGTCAATCTCTTGCACTCCTTCATGCTATATATAAAACAAGCATTTAAATGAAAGATTTATGTATAATGAATCACTGCAAATGGCTCATGATGGGAAATGTAACCCCGTGTAACAAATCATGCAGAAAAAATGAATACTGTAGGTATCATATGCAAAGTTTCCGACGTGGAAGTCTTGGTCCGTTACCCTGTATTCGATGTGGGGTTGGGGTCAAGGGAAGATCACAATTATGTATTGATTGTGGTGGTAAGCGATATAGGGAATTGAAGCGTTATTATGATAAAAGAATAAAAAATGGACAATCCATCAGAAATTATGACTCTGAAAAAGTCTTTGACCCTGACAACATCAAGGATAAAATCATAAGAACCCCGCAAGACTACATCGAAAGATTTTCCAGTGATGTAATTATTGAACCAAACATTGAATTAGACAAACAATAGAATAGTATATATGAACCAAGAATTCAGACCACATCCAGTGATTACAAATTATGAAGCATCCAGTGATGGTACTGTCAGAAACCGTAGACTGAAAAAATCAGTTGGTTTTGTGACTAATCATGGGTATTTGATGTTTGGCGCTGGAAAGAAGAAATATTACAATCATCGTTTCGCATTTGAATGTTTTAATGGATTGATCAAAGATGGTTTTGTTATCGATCACAAGGATTCTAATCCGAAAAACAATTCTGTATCAAATCTGCAAGCTATCACACAGAGTGAGAATTTGAAAAGAGGGGAGACTGGAAAATACTCGAAAAAAGCGAGACCTGTGAAATCCTTGAACGAAGAAACAATTTTTCAATCGATAGCTAGCGCCGGTAGGCACTTCGATATTTGTCCGTCTTCTGTTCAAAAGTTGCAGAGGGGATTTATCGATCGGCTATTTCAAAAAAGGACGGACAGAAAATTCGATTTAGTTATGTCTAATGCGTCATAATTTCCAATTAGAGATATGTCATTCTTATAGAATAATGAATTCTGAAAACATGAATAGCATCATAGTTGAAATAGCAAAATTGAAAAATCAGGATATCAAACTATCAGATGGGTTAAATCCTGATCAAATTGTGTCTGATTTTCAGGATATAGAATACGGGGTTAGCACTAACAAATATATGCTACCCAAGAAGTATGCACTCATCAAAAGAATTCAGAATTATATTAAAGACTCTCTTTCATTTTCCAGTGACATCAGTGTGTTCGTCCCGTTGTATACTATCGTAGAAGGAATACGAAAAGAATTGGGGTACGAATACGAATTGAAAAAAGAAGTCAACTCTAAAATTAGAAACCTACGAGCATTAATTCAGGAAAATTGATTACCCGACCCTTATCATTTTTGATTGCCCCGACTCTTATCATTTTTTGATTGCCCGATTATTTATCATTTTTTTTAGCCGACCCTCAGGGGGATGTCAAAAATCGATGGACGATGTGTCAGATTGGTCAAAACTAGAATGTTGAAAGTCACAGTATTATTTATTTTATATACAATTATGTGACTTTCAACATCACTGATAGAAGCTGTTATAGGATGAAATAACACTTCCATGACCGTATCAAAAATCATCCGACATGTCACTGATGTCAAAAAGGGAGTTGCACGATGGTGTTAGGTCGGTATTGAAAAATTGTTTTACAATTGAAAAATGGTTTCTGATTTCAAATAATGGTCAATGAAGCATTAACAACCCGATTGGCTCGTGAACGACTGGATGCAATCAGGAGATTTATACCAATTCGCGACTCTGTAAGAAATAAACTGCAACAACGACAGAGTTTACAAACTGATTTTGCTCTGGGGTCTGAAGAGTTGTTTAAACCAGTAACCACAGCAACGAACGGGGTAGAGCGTGCTTTACTGGGAGATGGTCCCGAGACGGGAAAATCTGTTATTGGTGAACTTGAAAAACTAGCAGCGAAAACTGAACAAACTGAAAAAACTGATCCGAAAAAAACGACTGTTTCTCTGTTGAATAAATTTACTGATCATGCTAAAATAGAAATAAAAAAACCTAGTTTATTGAAATCAAAGGATTATCAAGCCTTTGGTAATTTTGCTGCTCAAAGTTATTATTCAAAAAAAGATTTTTTAAAGGACGAGTATAAGAATGATAGAATATCAAGTAATGATTGGTTCGATAATTTGTATAAACTAAATAAAGGGATTGGTCGTTTGAATAAGGATGAGATAGGATACAAGGAATTTAAAAAGGGAATTAGTAATTATAAAAGAGAGCAAATAGAAGAGCGACAACGAGAAATAGAAGAACGGCAAGAACTAAAACGTCAAACACCAACACGTAGACAAACAAGAAGACAAAAAAAACAACTACCACCTGATGATGATGATGATTTAGAAGAACGACGTCAAACACCAACACGGAGACAAAAAAAACAACAACTACCACCTGATGATGATGATGATGATTATTTACAAGAAACGGGTTTAGAAAAACTAGATGAAGCAGCTGGCTATAGCGGAAGTGGATTAGGAAATCCAAGGATTGGAAACACTTGTCCTGATAGTGTTATCAATGATATATCACGATTAGATGTTCTTGTAGGAGGATTCCGAGCTGGAAATAACTCTCCAGAAATAATTAATGAAGCAGCTGATATCTGTAGACGGTTATTTGCCGGCGGTATCATGGATATCAAAACTTATCGAGATTTCATTGACGAGTTAGCAAATGGGTATCATAGCGATTAAATAACAATTGAAAACACTATTGTTTTTATAATAATGATCATCCATTACAATCATGATAAACCAACCCCCGTCTATGTAGATAATTCACGGTTTCCAGTTTATAGAGCATACTACGGAGATGGCCTCGGCAATACCATTTTAGGATTCTTTTCAAGAATGGCCCCAAAAGTGATGCCGTTAGCTAAACAGTTATCAATGAAAGCCATTGATGTTATTCGTGATAAGGGTATTAGTACTGTTGGAAATCTTGCCGGGAAAGCGTTTTCAACTGCGAAGGATAAAATAACATCATTAGTGAGGCGAAAAGAGAAACAGGTACCATTGCCATCTACAGCAGAGATGCCTGCAAGTGTTAGTAAAATTATAAATAACGCAGTAGATGAAAAACTAGCGTCGATGGTAAATCAAGGAGACCAAAGCAATATTGCAAACATGATAGCAGGAAGTGGCCTTAAAAAACTACGTCGATGAAAATGGAAAATCGTTTACGATTTTACTATTTAGACTCTGATAAATAGAATAAAATGTTCAAAAAGTCATCTGATCCAGCATTTGATATGGATGCCCCAGTGCGTAAAGATGATTCTGTACGCGATTTTCAATTTTATTCTTATCACGCAGTACAACCAGATCTCCGATCGCGAATTGAACTTCAAGTTCATGATACCAGTAAATATTTTCTACCGTGTGAGGCATTTATTGAAGTAGAAGGAGAACTTGTAACAAATGTTGCAGCTGATACCCCATATGACAATAACTCAAATGTCCGAGTTGGTTTTGTTAATAACGGCATCATGGCGTTATTTGAAAGCGCTAGATATCTCATTGATGGAAAAGAAATTGAATCCATTGACCGTGAAGTTGATATGGCCACAACAATCATAGGGTTAGCAAGATATTCTGATGATTATTCAAGATCAGCGGGTCCATCTATGATGTTTGCAAAGGATACTACTGATAACGCTGATCACCTTCAATTCATTAAAGTGTTAACAGCACAGGGTACTGCAGAAGCCAATCAACAAGAAGCAGCTAATCCAGAACGTCGAGCTAGACCCGGAGTTGCGTTTGATATTCTCGGAGGCGTTAATGGTAATCTCAATTTAGGATTTGCAACACGTGTAGCAACGTTGCATGGGCAGCGACGACGATTTTCATGTGCGATTCCACTACATCACATATTTGGATTCTGTAGAAACGTCCGAAAAGTTATTTATGGAGCCAAACACACAATAGCACTCGTGAGAAAGGGTACTGATGATGATGCAATCTGGCGTAATGCTGGGGTTGCTCCCGGTAAAGTCATTTTAACAAAACTATCATTGTGGATGCCAGTGTTAACTCCATCAATCACAGAAGAACAGCGACTACTATCATTTATGGATCAAGGAGGAAAGTCGTTGTTGAGTTGGTTATCAGTGACTACGGATATTAAACAAGACAGTGTTGATGGTACATTCACATGGCACCTGGCATCAAAACAAGGTGTTTCAGCTCCACGTCATATATTTATTGCGTTACAGAATGCTGCGCGAGTTGGTAATCAAGAACGAAGTCATATGATATTTGATCAGTTAGGTGTTAATGAAGTCTCGCTGAGAATAAACGGACAGCAGGAACCATCCGAGGATATACAACTTGATTACGGTCAGAATCATATTGCACGTGTCTATCATAACCTGTTGTCATTTATGGCACGTGATCTAAATGTGGATACCGGTTTGCAAATATCACAATTGGATTTTAAAAGCCTTTATCCGATTTATTACTTTTCTCTGGAACATCTCGATTTGATGAGACAATCTGTCGTTGATATACACTTTAGAGCCCGTGTAACCCGTCCGACTGGTCCACTAGTTGGGGGGGTACCTACTATCCTTATCCCGAATTATAGAGCGGTTGCTGTCATTCTCAGTGATAAATCAATGTTACTTGAAGGTGTTGGTGGAAGAATGAGAGTGGTAGATGCCCCAGTAGAAAACATGTAATTGAAAATCCGAAGGATATTTCCATTGAATCGTTTTACGATTTAGAATCAATCAATTATATATAATGTCATATAGTGTTATTAGTGTTACGTTAACTCCTGGTCAAATCAAAAAATTGCAATCAGAATCGGCTAAAAAATGTGGAACCACAATCACGTTGAAACCTAATCAAATGACTGGTGGTGAAAATAAATTATCGCTGACAACTCGTCAGGTGAAACATTTCAATGATGCTTTCAAGGATAAAAAAGGGGTTCAGATTACTCTTTCTGCGGCTGCTATTAAAAATATGATGAAAACGGGTGGTATATTTCCATTGTTAGCTGCAATACCAGCATTGATTGCAGCAGCAGCCCCAGCGGTGGCTAAAGCAGCAGCGTTAGGAGCCGTTGGTACTGCAGCAGGAATGGCGTTGAAAAAGGCAGCTGGACAAGGATATAAAAAAAGAGACGATCCGTTCAAGGATTGGGTCTAAGACTACCAGGAACCCCGTATTCGTGGTACAGCGGAAAAGGTCTAAGACTACCAGGGACCCCGTATTCATGGTACAGCGGGAGATCCGTTCACGGATCAGGCCTGAGACTACCAGGAACGGTTTATTAATTCAGAAATCTTCAATTTCCGAACCTATGGTTCCCATGTCCAATTTTGATTTAATGGATGCGGCTAAAAAACTAGTGATTAAAAATTTCAGAGGTGTTTTTATGAAAGATCAATTACCACATCAACCAAACAAAACTGAAACAGGTATTATTAATCTCGATAACAGCACCGGACTTGGAACTCACTGGGTTGCATACGCTATTGATCCACGTGGGATTGTCTATTTTGATTCATATGGATTAGCCCCACCAAAAGAGTTTATGCGTTACATAAAAACCCTTCCAATGAAGACTTGGTATTCTACGCTACCAACACAACAAATCAATGACCCACCAATATGTGGCAGTGAAGTATTAAATGTCCTTGATGCTATTTCTAACTCCTTGGGTAACCCAAGGGGAAAACCACCTCATATTGTCGTTAATGACTACACTAGTAATCGCTTTTTAGAGAGAGAAAGAGCTTTACAATAACATGATTGATATTTGGGGGAGATCTTTGAAACCCAAACCCGATGACACTGCAACCGGTGATATAACAAAACAAATTAAAGATGAAATCGCTGAGACGTTGAACTTAACAAGTGTTGATCCTAATGAAATAGTTGTATTTCAGGACAAACAGGGTAAATTGAAATCCAGTAATATTTCTCTGGATGATATTTTGGTTAAACAACAAAACGCAATCGAGGATACTATCGCGTTATTTTCCGATCAGGGTAAACTCAAACCGGGTGTACTTTTTTCGACGGTTACAGATCGATTTAAAACTCTCAACGATTCTGCGTTAGAACTAGCAACACTTCAATCTAAAACCGAAGAACACATAAAACAGTTTACCGCATTTCGTAGAAATATCATTGATAAATTTATTGGAACTACATTCGATAAAATTGAACTTAAACTCCCTGATATTAAAAAATCCATCGATGAGACGAAAACTTCCATCGAAGGCATCAAAGGTGATCTTTCGAGGATGATAACAGCCATTGAAAAAACAAAAATTCCTCATGAGAAAACCAACAACGTAGTATACACGATCCAACACGGATCATTTGAGTGGACACCTACAAACAACAAATTAGATATCACTGCAACCGTTAAGGGTATGTATCGATTAACACTAGTAACACCATTGTCTCAATTTAATATATCATCGTCCAGTTCATCCGGGGTCAATAATACGATTTCAACGATCATCGACAAGAATACAACTGAAAAGTTTACAATCACATCTACTGATAAAAATTTGGTTAGGGTCTCAACAACGTGGTATGTGGAATTCGTAGCGAATTTAAGTAAATCGTAATTGAAAACGCTAGCGTATTTAAAATAAAAATGATTTCATCATCGCAATATCGCTATGATCAGGTCAGAGAGTATCAAACTAGACTCAAAACCTTGTCTGAGGAGTATGAATTGAAAATTAAAAAATATCGCAGGAGAATTACCGCAATTGATGTTACTGTGTACGCTGTGAGTGGTGTAATCACCGGAGCCGGTATTATACTGTCTTCAGTGACAATGATGGCCCCGATAGCTGTTCCAATTTGCATTTCTGCGGCAACAACAATCGCTGGAATAATTTCAATAATCACAAAAAAAATATCATCATGCAGCCAACGGAAACTACAAGACTACATAATTCAATTTCATGTTGTGTCCACTGCATACTCGCAATTATCCTCATTGATATCGTCATCGCTCGATGATACAATTATATCAGAGAGTGAGTTTTCAGCGATGGTAGATATATATGATTCTGCGATGTCAAAATTAGAAATACATCATGAATATAATAACAATGACAACACAGATGGAATTACTTCAACAAATAGTGGAGAACACAAACCCAGTACAAACAAGCATGATCTCAATAACCTCAACGAATCCAGAATTCAGTGTGAATTTCCCCTCTCCGGTTCCAGTGAAGGAGATAGCGCTAGCAAAATTACGAGTATACCACAGTTGGCCAAATATTAGGTCAAAATCATTTGTTGGTCAACAACCCAATAATTCACTGGTATTTGCAAATAAGAATAAACCCGACGGTACCCCAGACTGTAACGTTGTTTCCATACCAACCGGATCATATCAAATTGAACAAATCAATGATGAATTCGTGCGTAGAATAAAATCGATTACTGGAAAAGAATCAAAAATAGCTATTACAGTTCATGTGCCGACACTATCATCTGCCATTGAAATAAGCACAGAAGGATACGTCGTAGATATCTATCAGAGTTCTATTAGAACCGTACTAGGATGGCCTGAATTACCACCCGGAGGAAAAACCGTTGATTTACCAGAACCTCAAAAAACCGATTATATCACCGACAGGATAAAATCTGATAATCCAATAAAAAGCTATAGATATTATGATAAGTCATATTTTTTCATTAGAGTAGAATATGATGAAAGAGTACGACTTATTCATCATCTTGCTAACCGGGATAAAATCACTGAAAATTTCACAGCTTTCAATAACGATATTTCGTTGTTGTTTATATCACTTAGATCCGGCACTCTCACCCGAGATGAATTTATCAGTGTCGTAGAAACATGTAACAAAATCATCAATGACATGGAAACATTTCATTCACAAATTATTCAAGAAGTATTAGGTGACAGTAGTCCTAAAACAAGAGATTTATTTGCAATAGAATATAGGATCCGCATAGGAGATATTCCAACATTCAAACTTCCAGGATATAATATCTCAGAACTACAAAAATCTCTCGATGATGCCATCGATGAAGGTTTCAAAAAAATCCATGATACGTGGAAAAAAACACCATCACAACCACAAACAACTATCCTGACCCATAATAATGACCCAGATGGTGGTGGCAGGCATATTGCTCCGTTCAATGTGAATATTTCAACGGTGATTGCGCTTAATTTAGTGTGTGATGTGATCGAAGGAAGCTATCAAATAAATTTAGAACGATCAAATCAAGCTCAGCAGGGATATATTTTGTATTCATTTGCACCAACAGCTCCTCCAGGGTTTTTAATAATTGAGTCCCCGGTGAATCCAGTCTATATGCGATGTCATAATAATTCATTAACCAGAATTAATTTCAAACTCACTGACCAGTCTAATAATCTGATTGATTTACAAGAGGAGGTTTTACAAATTAGTCTATTTGTAAAGTCGTAGTGATTTTCGTCGTAGTGATTTACATGACCCTCGAACACGATATCGTATCGGACTGGATCAAATATTCGGTTAACCCATAGCAGCAGAGGGGGTGAGTGACAACTACGTTGTAGTCCCTTTTTCCCAAAAATCGATGGAGGATTTCATTAATTTCATTGATTTTTTCATATTTTTTTTTGGACCTAATCCATGATTCACACACACATTGGGGGGCTGATGTCATTGGTTTCATTGTTTTTAAGCGTGATTTCAGTGAAAACTTGTCTAAAAATGTTGTCCGGCTCGCCCCCTCTGCTGCTAGCCGCCACAGCTGTTACGATAAACAAGACAATCTTTTCCGTTATATTTTCCAACTCATTCTAGTTCGTTAATTTGTACCTGGACACAATAATGGTCTCATTATATGTAGTTTACTACTGTAATACCTTTCAAAACCTAATGGTTGCTTTACTTTGTTGCCTATTTACGGCATCCTAGATTGTGTTACGTCTATCATACGCATTATTTGCCGGATTACTTGTGTTAAGGAGAAAATACACAAATACGTGACTGTTTATGGCAAGAAGACAAACACACCTGACCTGACATCAACAAGGAAGACAAAAAGAAACTCATTGAATTGTGACTGAATCATTTTCTTCATACAAGTACACAGAAGTTCAAAAGACATATTTGGATGCCAAAAACATACCGGGGAACCTAAGATTATTTGATCAACAATGGTAGTGAGAATATTAAGTCTCAGGATTCCGTGGATCTTATATATTTCAATGTGTCCATGGCTTCTGACGTATGGTGAGTGTCTGTTTAGCGGTACAGGTACTCATAGTCGATTCGTACATTGTATATAATGTTGACACAAACACGCACTATATCGCAATAGACTCTCCTTTGTTTGCGCTGTATCACATTTACCAATGAAGCGTCCTATTATATTGTGTTCGACTGTATAACATTTTATCAATTCCCCCACCGTACATCGTCTGTTCCGCAAAATAGTATGTTGTCAAAGCCAGATATATACAGTCCCAAGATGTTACATGCTCAATTCCTTTTGAGGGTAAAGGTCCCCAGTGTCCCTTGAGGATAAACGTTCCCCCCTGGAGAGGAGGGGGGCTGTAATGTATTTTCTCATTGACACTGCAGTCGTATCAGTAATTAGTATGCTTCATATCTCAATAAACATCCACAGGTTTTATTAATATTATCAAAGTTTGTCAGCATAGATTCATTCAGTATTGCTGCCATGCAATGGTTGTAGATTAATATAAATTAATTGGTGTACTCAGGTTGAACATGATCATTCCTGTGCAGACTGGTCTATCTAGAAATAATTTACGTTTAGTACGATGAGGTCAGAATTCAAGAATTGTATCAGATTCGTTATTCTAAGTCACCATCAATTAGCTTTCAAAGGTTTTCCAGACTGACCAAGACACTAATTTTCTGAAGGTTGAAAAAGTCCATCTGAACCTATTGTTAGATCGTCTTCTGGGGTCGCAGTCAACTGACTACACAAGGCCACCCAAAGTCATCTGATTGTTTCCTATTCATTATATATCCTATGTCATAGTTTACACTCTTTTAATCGTAATTATATATATATATATATATATATATATATATATATATATATATATATATATATATATATATATATATATATATATATATATATATATATAATTTAGGTATGGATGGTAATTAGAAATATTAAATGATAAGGAAATGTTCGACTTGATAATATTTCTTGTATTCTCAAAGTTTCATCTAGAATTTTTTTTTATTCACAAGCTACTATTTTTGTATAATAATAATAATAATAATAATAATAATAATAATAATAATAATAATAATAAGGACTTTGTATAGCGCCTAATCTTTATACTAACAAAATTAAAAATATATTCATCAGTACATTTTCGCCAGGCAATTTGTTGAACGATACTTCCATAGCCTAATTTCTAATTTGATAACACACCACAAACTATAAAATACGTAAAGGCATCAATACAAATTCAAGATATCATTATTAAAAGTGAATTAGAAATAATCTGAATAAGACTACTGATTGTATTTGTGATTGTTTCAATGTTGATGTCATTGTGGCGGGTAAGTACAACGTGATCGTGGCTTGGGTATTGTATTCAATCGGTCTTTGATAATACATTAGAAAGTACAGATTTATTTTGGAGTCATTTGGAAACGAGAGAATCGATTAAAGTGCACTGTTTACGAGAAAGAGACGTCGTTCGTTCTCTCTCTCTCTCTCTCTCTCTCTCTCTCTCTCTCTCTCTCTCTCTCTCTCTCTCTCTCTCTCTCTCTCATACTAACAGAAGCAAATCTCCGATCACTATGCGTCCATTTTCAATACAGTATATAAATAATATATATTACTTGTTTTGTTCTGTGTTTGCAAATTAAGTTCTTGGATGCATTCAGATTTTCTACATTAAAGTTGGATGATAGGTATTTTTCTTTGGACGAGAGTTAGATCTAATGATTCAATTACGACATGTTGAAAGTTTATCAATAGTAGCCACTAGCGGTCAATTGTCATCCATTTTCAAAATATTATAAATCTTGTTTTTTGTTCTTGAAATTTAAATCTTTGAATGCATACGACTTTTTTTATCTAATTTGGGCCATATATACTTTTATTTTAGTGAGAGTTTGATCTATTGATTCTCCAACAATTGTGTCAGCTAGAAAGTGACGAAGTTATTGTCGACCTCTAGTATATTTATGGCGTTTTTAGAGTTCTTTTTTCCGTTGCCGTTAGCATTATCCGTAGCAAGAAGTAGTTCAATGCACATGTTTACCATATAAGGAAGCGGTGTATATGTTTACTAAATTAAAGACAATCTTGGCAGATATTAATCGGTAAGAAAATAAAACAAATGTTAAATTAAAATTGCGTCTTGTTACTTTTTAGTATCTGCCACCATCTTACCCCAACACCCATAATCAAACAATGCATAATGCACAGCGGTCTAAATATTGCATTCTCTAATAAAGAATTTTTTTCTCAAATAAATTTATGCTAATGAATACCTGTAGTTATCTTGGTTCCGATTATTTGTATTCGGAGACTTGTCAAAACTAGAATTTTTGTTTTTCATCCTATATATGCCGATTGAGGTTTGGAAGAAACATAACAATCTACTCGATTCTTAAAATTAGTCATAAGTATTATATATTTTTATAGGCATGTAATCACTCCACTGTCTGCTTTCCTTTAAACAATAGCCTCCACAGTTGTTACGATAAACAAGACAATCTTTTCCGTTATATTTTCCAACTCATTCTAGTTCGTTAATTTGTACCTTGATACAATAATGGTCTCATTACATGTAGTTTTCTATTGTAATACATTTCAAAACCTAATGGTTGCTTTACTTTATTGCCTATTTACGGCATCCTAGATTATATTACGTGTATCATACTCATTATTTGTCGGATTATTTGAGTTAAGGAGAAAATACACAAATACGTGACTGTTTATGGCAAGAAGCCAAACACACCTGACCTGACGTGAACAAGGAAGATTAAAAGAAACTCATTCAATTGTGTCTGAATCATTTTCTTCATACAAGTACACAGAACATCGAAAAACATATTTGGATGCCCAAAACATATCTGGGAACCTCAGATTATGAGATGAACAATGGTAGTGAGAATTTTAAGTCTTAGGATTCAGTGGATCATATACATGTCAATGTGTCCATGGCTTCTGACGTATGGTGAGTGTCTTTTAAACGGTATAGGTACTCACAGTCGATTCGTAAATTGTATATAATGTTGACACAAACACGCACTATATCGCAATAGACTGTCCATTGTATGCGCTGTATCATATTTAACTAATGACGGGTCACGTTATATTGTGTTCGACTGTATAACATTGTATCAATTCCCCCACGGTACATCGTCTGTTCCGCAAAATCGTATGTTGTCAAAGCCAGATATATAAGTCCCAAGATGTTCCATGCTCAATTACTTTTGAGGGTAAAGGTCCGCAATGTCTCTTGAGGATAAACGTTCCCCCCTGGAGGGGAGGGGGGCTGTAATGTATTTTCTCACTGACACTGCAGTATCCCTATTTATTACTGTCGTATCAATAATGAGTATGCTTCATATCTCAATAAACATCCATAGGTTTTATTAATATTATCAAAGTTTGTGTCAGCATAGATTCATTCAGTATTGCTACCATGAATTGGTTGTAGATTAATATAAATTAATTCGTGTGCTCAGGTTGAACATGATCATTCCTGTTTTAGACTGGTCTATCTAGGAATAATTTACGTTTAGTATGATGATGTCAGAATTTAAGGATTGTATCAGATTCGTTATTCTAAGTCAACATCAAATAGTTTTCAAAGGTTTTCCAGACTGACAAAGACACTATTTTTTTTAAGTTTGAAAAGGTCCATCTGAAAATATTATTAGATCGTGTTCTGGGGTCTTAATCAACTGACTACACAAGGCCATCCAAAGACATCTGATTTTTTCCAATTCATTATATATCCTATGTCATATACATATATATATATATATATATATATATATATATATATATATATATATATATATATATATCTCTCTCTCTCTCTCTCTATATATATATATATATATATATATATATATATATATATATATATATATATATATATATATATATATATATATTAATTCGGGATGGTAATTATAAATATTAAATGATAAGGAAATGTTCGACTTGACAATATATCTTGTATTCTCAAAGCTTCATCTAGAATTTTATTTTTATTCACATGCTACTATTTTATTATAATAATAATAATAATAATAATAATAATAATAATAATAATAATAATAATAAGGACTTTGTATAGCGCTTAATCTTTAGACTAACAAAATTAAAAATATATTCGTCAGTCCATTTTCGCCAGGCAATTTGTTGAACGAAACTTCCATAGCCTAATTTCTCAGTTTCAATTCGTTTGACAGTTTGACAGTAACATAAACGCTTCCTCGGTTGTATTTCGTTGGTTTAGTCTGTGTTTTCTACCACAGTTTGTTCACTGTATGTTGTGTATGCTGTTTGTCGTTACTCCACATGCACACATACACACATACACACACACACACACACACATGCACCTGGTCCGGCTGGCATAAGCCGGTATCAAGCCAACAATATTTGAGTTATCGGTTGGACGCTCTGCCAGTTAAACTACTCCTAGATGGTAGTGCCACATGATCGCGTTAAAAATCCGAAATACTTTTAAAATAAATGTTGTAATATCTTCTTTATAGAAAATAGTAACTACGAAATACGGATGAGGTTTATATGTACAGCTTAGTAATTATTGAACAATATTTGGTTTGAGGTCACGTGGCGAAGGATCAGAATTTGCGCTTTCCCGTTACTTTTTTGGTATTGTCAATAATATTTTATTACATACTTAAATACACTGATATTTATAATTCTGTCATAATTTATGAACAACACAAAAAACAACAATAATTAAATGTTTACAAGCATTTAACATATCGTTTATTTTATGAATGAAACCTAAACATAGCGAAGTACATAACACACTCTACTTTATTGCTGTGGAAGCGCGTGCCTGCGTGAGTTGATTTCATTCAGCACCGGTGTGCTACAGAGGATGAATGTCATGCATCCGAGGACACACCACAAATTATTGACATAAGAAAAGGCATAAATACAAATTGAAGATATTATTATTAAAAGTGAGTTAGAAATAATCCGAATAAGACTACTGATTGTATTTGTGATTGTGTCAATGTTGATGTCATTGTGACGGGTAAGTACAATGTGATCGGGGCTAGGGTATTGTGTTCAATCGGTCTTTGATAATACCTTAGAAAGTACAGATTTATTTTGGAGTCATTTGGAAACGAGAGAAACGATTAAAGTGCACTGTTTACGAGAAAGAGCTCTCGTTCCTCTCTCTCTCTCTCTCTCTCTCTCTCTCTCTCTCTCTCTCTCTCTCTCTCTAACTCTCTCTCTCTCTCTCTCTCTCTCTCTCTCTCATACTAACAGAAGCAAGTCTCCGATCACTATGCGTCCATTTTCAATACCCTATATAAGTTATATATATTACTTGTTTTGTTCTGTGTTTGCAAATTAAGTTCTTGGATGCATTCACTTTTTCTACATTAAATTTGAATGATAGGTATTTTTCTTTGGACGAGAGTTAGATCTAATGATTCAATTACGCCATGTTGAAAGTTTATCAATAGTAGCCACTAGCGGTCAATTGTCATCCATTTTCAAACTCTTATAAATCTTGTTTTATGTTCTTGCAATTTAAATCTTTGAATGCATACGACTTTTGTTTCTAATTTGGGCGAGATATACTTTCATTTTAGTGAGAGTTTGATCTATTGATTCTCCAACAATGGTGTCAGCCAGAAAGGGACGCAGTTATTTTCGACCTCTGGTAGATTTATGGCGTTTTTAGAGTTCTTATTTCCGTCGTCGTTAGTATTATCCGTAGCCAGAAGTAGTTGAATGCTCATGTTTACTCTATAATGAAGCGGTGTATATGTTTAATATATTACAGTCATTCTTGCCAGATATTAACCCGTAAAATAAACGTTACATCAAAATTGCGTCTTGTTACGTTTTAGTATCTGCCACCATCTTACCCAAACAAACATAATCAAACAATGCATAATGCACAGCGGTCTAAATATTGCATTTTTGGTATGTTTGCAATAATAGTATTTAGTTTCAAATCAAAGAGCAGCTCATTTCTGTCAGACTCATTCTTGCAAGGCAAATCACGTGAGCTTTTGTGCATATTATGTACATCTGCACAGTTATTCATTGTCATGCCGTCATATCATGTGATTGCAATGTACATCCGCACTGTTATTCCTCGTCACGTGTGTTCCTGCAATGTACGTCTGCACTGGTATTCCAAACAGGAACGTATTTTGGGTCAGAATAAGTGAACTGGAAAGGCCTCAACAACTCTCACCAGGTTGTTGCAAAGGGTGTGGAACAACAGAATGCTGACCCTGAAAACTAGATCTCCGTGTACCGTCGCATCATATGGCTGAGCCATGTACGTCGAATGGATTACAAACGGATCACCAAAGATCTTCATTATTCGGAATTTGTCTCTGGGAAAAGGTCGATCGGATGGCTGCATCTCCGTTTCAAGGATGTCTGCAAGCGCGATATGAAAGCGCTTGTCATCGATATCAACACCTGGGAAGATCTTGCTGTATACAGTTTCAGCTGGCGACACGCTCTGATCACTGGTTTGAAAGCCGGCGAGAGCAAGGTACTCTTGCAAGCTGATGAAAAGCGATATCGGAGGAAGAAGAAGCATCTCAAACTCAAACCAGACTCAACTTGCAAGTGCAACAAGGACTGACAATCCCGTGATGGGCTACAATGCCGTTACAGACGCTGTACAACCACCAATCTGGACATCTCTCATGGGCGCGCTTCCATCGTCTCTCAAGACTAACGGATGCCAACATTTATTTACCCTGTGATTTATTACTGTCTTAGGTATTTACCGTGATTTACTACACTCTTAGGCTTACAGGTATTATCCATGTTATTTACTATTGTCTTACACAAATTGGTATTTATCCCATGATTTACTACTGTCTTACACAAATAAGCATCTACTCCGTGATTTACTACTGTCTTACACAAATAAGCATCTACTCCGTGATTTACTAATGTCTTACACAAATAAGCATCTACTCCGTTTTTTACTACTGTCTTACACAAATAAGCATCTACTCCGTGATTTACTACTGTCTTACACAAATAAGCATTTACTCCGTGATTTACTAATGTCTTGCACAAATAAGCATCTACTCCGTTTTTTACTACTGTCTTACACAAATAATCATTTTTCACAAATAAGCATCTACTCCGTGATTTACTAATGTCTTACACAAAATAAGCATCTACTCCGTGATTTACTAATGTCTTACACAAAATAAGCATCTACTCCGTGATTTACTAATGTCTTATACAAATAAGCATCTACTCCGTGATTTACTACTGTCTTACACAAATAAGCATCTACTCCGTGATTTACTAATGTCTTACACAAATAAGCATATACTCCGTGATTTACTAATGTCTTACACAAATCCGTGATTTACTAATGTCTTACACAAATAAGCATCTACTCCGTGATTTACTACTGTCTTACACAAATAAGCATCTACTCCGTGATTTACTAATGTCTTACACAAATAAGCATATACTCCGTGATTTACTAATGTCTTACACAAATCCGTGATTTACTAATGTCTTACACAAATAAGCATATACTCCGTGATTTACTAATGTCTTACACAAATAAGCATCTACTCCGTGCTTTACTATTGTCTTATACATCTGGAGATATTCTAAGGTCTACCTGGGTGAAACAGCCTTTTATCTTAATCTGATGACAAAAGAATCCATTAGTTTAAAACAGGGACCACAATAACATTGAATATGTAGGACAGAAAGAAAGACACAGAGCTTGATGATACAACTATTCATTTCTGTTGCCGTTTTGAAGGTTTATTTAATGTATCTTATTTAATATGTTTTATTTTCGACAGGTTTAGGACCGTCTGAGTGTCCTAACAAAAAGAGCATGATGATAGTAAGGTGTGGAGAAAGCCACTTGTGTAACACTGTTACATGTGTGCCGAGAGACGCATATATTAATCGGGGTTATGTATTGAAGTCTCATCACTGCAAGGGAGGAAGGGATCCACCATTCGGATACTCGGGCAAGTATATATGGACTACGGATTGCTGCCGGATATGGGCAAAAATATGCTATCAAGGTATGTTTGTCTGTTTTAAGCAACATACACACACACACACACACACACACACACACACACACACACACACACACACACATATATATATACATATATATATATATATATATATATATATATATATATATATATATATATATATATATATATATATATATATATATATATATATATTCGTGAGAAATGAAAAATATAGGAATTTGTGATTAACTTCCTGTATCCATCTAATTAATAATATTTTTCACGCATGTATAATTTCACAAAATTATTGACTACATTTTTTCATCACTTCTTCTTTTCATTTGGTTTTAAAATGTAACCAAGCAAGTGATAGGTGATTAATTTATTGGAGTGAAGATGCAACAAAGAACGTGATAGGTGATTAATTTATTGGAGTGAAGATGTAACAAAGAACGTGATAGGTGATTAATTTATTGGAGTGAAGATGTAACAAAGAACGTGATAGGTGATTAATTTATTGGAGTGAAGATGTAACAAAGAACGTGATAGGTGATTAATTTATTGGAGTGAAGATGTAACAAAGAAGTTGATTTAGTGAGAATGTTCAAAAGCAAGTGATTTGTGATTTGTTTATTGGAGTGAAGTTGACACAAAGCAATTGATACGTAAGTCATTTATTGGATTGAAGATGTAACAAATCAAGTCAACGCGTAAGTTTTGGGGGCTTAGCCGCACATCAGCACATGTCTCTGACCCAGAGACACCGAAAGCCCCGACCCGTGCTTGGGCATGGATTTGAACCTACTCCCTTCTAATGTTAACGATTTCAGCACTCTTATCATTGAGCCATCGTGGTTGCAAAAAACGCGGAAAAAAAACAATCTTTAAAAAATTACATTTTAACAACTTCATTAAAAATTACACATAATTTTGAAATTAATCCCCTACACATAAAGTTATAAAGCTGAGGTTACTCATTGGTAACATCAGTGAGCACTACACTTTTCATAGATGAGCTGCTAAAGTGTTGAAGACACCCGTGCATTTGCTACCGGGTACATTTCTAAGAGTTGTTTCAAAATGTTTTGTAAATTTCAGATGCCATTTTCTGGAAAACAAGCAAACACTATTAATAAGTTACTTTTAGGTGGCATTTTATGAATATATTTTTACCCATTAGTAATTACTAATCTGATTAATCCATATCAGTTAAAATTTACTACGATGTATCATATCTGCTGTGCTTGTGTGAAGTCACACGACCAAAATTATTGGAGAAATGACCAAGAAGGGTCATAAACTAAGTGAATTATTGAAACCTTTATAAAATGAGTTCTGCTAATCCGGTTTTCAGGATTTTTAAAATTATGGTATATGTGGTACAAACTACCATCCGCAATGTCATTTGTAAATAGCTAAAGACAAATGATTGTGGTACTGAACTTTGCTACACTAAGCTGAGTATAAGAAAATAGAAAAGAACAACCGTGTTATATATGAATCGAATGGATTTTATTACCGTCAAGTAGAAGACCACATGTTGGTGTTCATAAATTTCCTCATACATGTTCGAGTAACTAATATAACATAATGCATGCACAACAATTACGGTGCTAATATAACATAATGCATGCACAACAATTACGGTACTAATATAACATAATGCATGCTCAACAATTACGGTGCTAATATAACATAATGTATGCTCAACAATTACGGTGCTAATATAACATAATGCATGCACAACAATTACGGTGCTAATATAACATAATGCATGCACAACAATTACGGTACTAATATAACATAATGCATGCACAACAATTACGGTACTAATATAACATAATGTATGCTCAACAATTACGGTGCTAATATAACATAATGCATGCTCAACAATTACGGTGCTAATATAACATAATGTATGCTCAACAATTACGGTGCTAATATAACATAATGCATGCACAACAATTACGGTGCTAATATAACATAATGCATGCACAAC
The DNA here is from genome assembly GCA_029339505.1 of Unio delphinus. Lineage (NCBI taxonomy): Eukaryota > Metazoa > Mollusca > Bivalvia > Unionida > Unionidae > Unio > Unio delphinus. Next base: position 12,455,310 of record JAQISU010000035.1, on the reverse strand, counting down.
AATTACGGTGCTAATATAACATAATGCATGCACAACAATTACGGTACTAATATAACATAATGTATGCTCAACAATTACGGTGCTAATATAACATAATGTATGCTCAACAATTACGGTGCTAATATAATATAACGCAAGAACAACAATTACGTTGCTAATATAAATAATGCAAGCCCAACAATTACGGTGTTAATATATTATAATGCATGCTCAACAATTACTGTACTACTAATATAATATAACGCAAGCACAACAATTACGGTACTAATATAACATAATGTATAATCAACAATTACGGTGCTAATATAATATAACGCAAGAACAACAATTACGTTGCTAATATAAATAATGCAAGCCCAACAATTACGGTGTTAATATATTATAATGCATGCTCAACAATTACTGTACTACTAATATAATATAACGCAAGCACAACAATTACGGTACTAATATAACATAATGTATAATCAACAATTACGGTACTAATATAACATAATGTATAATCAACAATTACGGTGCTATTTTTAGGTTTTAAACATGTTCTTGCTTTACAGAGATATCAGCTGATTCAACTAATACATCGACCAATAATGGCCAAGCGAGCCAAGGGCAGAGTAAGTACACTTCAGACTATTGGATTTTTAAAGTATTTATTATAGTCATATTAGTTTATTAGTTTGTTTGAACTAATTTGATTTAAGTCAGCAGCATGACAATAGTGACAAAATAAAAATAATAAATATATAATTATCCAGTATAGATATAAGCATATACTCAGTTGCCATGGAAATGAGAATATGGGACAAGTACAAGAGAGCGTAACAACTTTTTAATGATATTTGAATTAAGATATAACTAGAAAATTGGACATGTGTATTTTATACGTTTTAAGAAACTAAATTGTACTATTTAATATCATCCATTTCGTATGACTCAGATCACACGTATATTTCCTGTATAGTCCCTATATGTGTTTGTCAATTCTAAACGTTCCATCATGTCCAAATTCGGATAAATCATATTCATATCTTAATCCAATGTATCTTCAAAGATACCCAGGGTAAAGTTATTGTTATAGGTTATCCGGCATTTTTTGAGAGGCTGGACTATTAAAACAATAACAACAACAACAAAAACATAACGTGCACTGAGTTACAGATTTCACTTCTGGACCATCACGAATGCATTATTAGTCACTGTGCACTATCGCAAACATGTATACAGTGGACCACGCAAAAATGCACACATTCCAAGGAGTAAATAATTTCCGTTGAATCAATACCAATAATGCATAACTTGAAGTAGTGTATCACCACCAAGATAGGAAAGGAAATGTCCTTCGGGAAGACAGTATGACTACGTTAGTGGGTACTGACGTTGAAGTAACTAAGGTGAACCAAGTCTATCTAGCAGAACTTGTAGTTCATATAGAAATAACACTCAATCACAAGGTTTTCCAGTCTAAACATAGCAACTATGTGATTTTGACGAGACAACCGACGCTATGGCAAGGCTTAGAATTACAATTCCATCTACCTCATGATAATGTAATATGAGGCAGCCAATCCCTTTCTTGTCCACGTGCTGTGAGACCTACTGAATAAAGCGGTAATTCCTCATAAGTTACTGTTAGTGAATTTTCGCTGCATAGCGCACCCCATTTTATCAATACCATAAAATTGAAGAATAGGTTTACAGTAATATCCCAAAAATAAATTAAACTCCTTTTGGATTAGAACTTTATGGAATTTAAAATTTGAAGAAAAGTTAATGTGATGGTCAGCCACATGACAATAAACGGACTGGATTTTCACATTTCGTTCAACCAGACAACTCGTATGACCATGTAAGATCTCCGCCATACTAGTGGCTGGTTAGAAGAAAGAAAGAAAAACCCATTAAAAACAAACAACAGAGAAACGAGTTTTCTTATCGTTGCAAGCCACACTCGACTAACCGGTATGGTCCTTTTACATCTGTGGTTTGTCTGTAACAAGATTTCGTCATTTTTCATGAATGCACATAACAACAAATACGTCACCAATAGCACGTTACCATTTCCTACACATGAATCAAACTGCTCGCTTTATCAATCCATATGCTTTAAGGATTTTATATTCCTTACCTTTAACTTTTATTTGATCCACGTTTTATAGAATTTAAATATCGGTATGATTCACATCTTATCTTCATTTTAAAAATTACTTTTACTTGGAAAAATGTATATATTATCTTGTTGTTCTTTATATTTATGTTGACTTGGAAAGATTTAAATTCCAGATTTTGGTGCCATTCTGTTTTAATATTTTATTGACGTTACGTTTATTTAGCACCATAGTTATTATAATGAGGTGCCGAAAAATGTAACTACATTCACGCGGTTGCCGTTTCATCGATCTATAAGTGACTGTGGTTGGAAAAAGAGCTTATATTAGTTTATTCAAACACTGTGAGATAATTTTACCTGGTATCGCAGTGATAAGTTGAGCAGATGTGTGTGAATGCTTGTGAAACGAGGAAATGTTATCGCGTGGGGGCTACCTTTGAAAAGAAAGCGTAGCGGATTTTCGCCTATGGATTGAAATAATGTTGTTTTCTTGCAACGCCAGCCTTTCTCAATATCAGAAGAAGTATCTGTTTGGCAGATGATATGAGGTGACAGATTTGTTGGCTGAGTGAGACATGCCTTCTGTATTGTCGTCTGTTTTGGAAAAATTAAGGTTGATCATAAAAAGTCTAACCATTTTTTATTGAACTGATTCACAACGAAGTTCAATTCGAATGAATGACTGTTTTTTCTATATCTCGAATGAACAGTATATCATAACATGCATATATGAAAGTTTTAAACTTCTCTCGAACTTACAGAAAATTAATGTTGGCTACATTAAATAGAAGCGGTGGGACTATAACGGGCAAACCAATATATTACGGAGAGTGGTTTCAAATTTATAAACCTAGAAGGTTATTAATCCCGATGGACCATCCCCATCCGCCCTTTCGTTAACCCATTCTGAAATAGTGTACACCTGATGGGTACGATTTATTTACTAACCTGCTTCCAACTATGAAAAATTAATGTCATGTCTAAAAACGATTGAAAACCATTCGTGCATGTAAATACGCATATTTTCTTCATTGTTTCATTCAAGTTGCTAATTTGAAGAGTGTAAACCTGGTTTGGATTTTTCAGTCCTGATAATTGTTCAGAGTAAGGGCATCAAACTGGTTTAAACATGATGTTATTTTATGCTTATTGGATCGAATATCAGAAATGAAAAACAGATAATGCAATAATTTTAAGTAAAAGAGTTCATTAGTACAATTAAAATAATTTAATATCCTTTATTATGCGTCCAGCATGGTACAATTTGTAACTTACCAAATAACATATAAACAATTCAACATTCACTCATAGTTCGATCACGATCAGGTTCTCTGTTGTACGCCATCATATTTTGATTAGCTTATAAAAAAAAACAAATATGAGTACCAGCCTGACTATAACTGAATAAAAGGAAATGGAAATGAATATGTAATCTAAACAAATTTGTAAGAAATTATTTTTTTAAAATGTTGTAACATTTTTTCTCTTGTTTATATATATATATATATATATATATATATATATATATATATATATATATATATATATATATATATATATATATATATATATATATGATACTCATATAAATAAAATTAAAAAAACATCCAGCTTAAGTTCTTTTAGTACGTCACGATGACTGCTTCAAACTAATTTGTTTTCATTTTAAATCAAGACAATTTAATGTTGAGGCAACAAAAGTGCAAAAGTTAGAATGAATTAATATCCTTCCACCCCATTTATGAAAATGAATCCATTCTTCTCTTTTCGTAGTATAGCCGCAGAAGAGCAGATTATACCAGATTCTTTTAATAGTATTTTCAATCATCAAAAAGCTGTAATAATGTTAATACTAATTAATATGAATAATAGTTGTTCATGTTTGAATTATTATTATTATTATTATTATTATTATTGCTCAGCGTCAACAATGACAACACCCGAAGACATATTCGACAGCACAGAAATTGTCGATATGGAGGAGCAAACTATACCCACGACAAATACTAATACAAAAAGTGTCATGAGTAAGAAATAAACGGCAATTTGACTCTCTCTCTCTCTCTCTCTCTCTCTCTCTCTCTCTCTCTCTCTCTCTCTCTCTCTCTCTCATTTTTAAGATATCTGTTTGAGTTTGTCAGATATAAAATAAATGAAAATATAATTTAAAGACATGTATGTGAGCTTATCAGATATATCTGGAGGGATGGGATTGATCTGCTTACACCTTGTACAGTCAGTACAGATAATACCCCAACTTTTACGTTGTACTTTATGCATTTTGTAATAGATGAAGCTTTGCAGTTCACGCAGATCATTGGCTGAAAACCATCTAGTGTTCATATTCTGAGAGAGAGAGAGAGAGAGAGAGAGAGAGAGAGAGAGAGAGAGAGAGAGAGAGAGAGAGAGAGAGAGAGAGAGTGTGTGTGTGTGTTGGGCATATTTTTTCTTAAGCATATAGTGTTCATGCCTAAATTTTAATAGACTGTCCAGGTGGCAAATATCTGTGATACACTGCATATTAGGACTCTATAGTTTTAAAATAAGTACTAGGAAAAAGCGAGAACCAACACATTTTTATAAATAAATCCATCCAATGTTTTCTATTCTTTGAAAACAAAGTGAAGTGTGAAAAAAGTAACTTACGGTATTGCAAATTAAATTCCTAATTATCTTAGAATTACAGACGCAAGTCCTAACGATGAAAGTTCTAAACAAACTTTAGTGGAAAATCAAATTAAATCCAATGCTGAAGGTGTCGATGTGCCTGTCTGGGTCTGTATAATACTGACAATAGTCTCTTGTTGGACCACAATAATGAAATCCAAGAATTAAATCCTTATTTGAACTGTCACTTTAAATTCAAGTCTCTATTTCCAAAACTGTTATTTTTAAAAAGTATTTAGCATTTCCATACAAAGATCACCTGAACGAAATAATTTGAATAGAAAAGTCCAGCCGAAATGAACGACTGCACACAATAATACAAGTGTATCTGCTAAGATCTTAAGGCACGAATGACTAATTTTCAAATAAATAAGGTTCATATTTCAAACTTAGACGTAAAAAGGGACTCCGGATAAGAGTCAAAAGAACATTTGTTCTAGAATGATATTAGCTATAATTAGAAAGCCCATCGCCTAGATCACAATAAAACATGTGACAATCTTCATGTAGTCTAGCCTTAGAAATAATTCTACTCTGTGAAAGAAAAAAAAATTTTAACAAAATTAACTAATTTTGTACAATTTCATCTACTCGATACAATGTTATGCATATACTGAAATATAAAAAATAAAATAAAAAAATAAATAAAAACACTAAATAAAATCCTAAAACAATGCATATCAAATATACATAAATAAATCTGTGATATAATATCACATACTGGTAACAGTCTTTTGTTGGATCACAAGAATTAAATCCTTATTTGAACTATCACTTGAAATAATAGTGATAGTGATTGCAGCTTTTGTAAATTAAATCACATTTTGAATTGACTCGTCACCATTCAGCTGCGATACAGAATTTCTGTGACATCCGTTTGCAGCATTTTAACCTGTCTCTATGGATGTAATACGGATAATCGTGATCAAGAATGCACCAAAGTCACGTGAACATGATCCAATTCCATTATCATTGCTGCTTGATTGCTTAGATGCAATATTGTCTTCACTAAGTAATGTTATTATTACCTATCACTCATCCGGGGAATTCCCATCATTTTCTCAACGTTTGAAAGAAGTCCCGCCCAGTTTCTAATCTCGCGTTCATATAACAAAAATCTTAGAAAAAGTTGTTATGATCCAACTTGTATCTCATCTGAATCCAAACAGTCTTTTTAGCAATGTACAGTCTGCAGTACGCACTTGCCACAGTAATGAAACTACTCTTCTGAAAATAGTTAATGACATTCTCTCGGCTTAGGATAGTGGAAAGATTACAGTACTCACCCTCCTTGATTTGTCTGCAGCATTTGACAACAATATACCATGATATATTACTTCACCTCCTACAGCATTTACAATGCATCCTTACTGTGGTTCAAGTCCTACTTAGTCAAAGGACACATATTGTATCTGCAAATTGAATACACTCCGGCCCAGTGATCTATGTTGTGATGTTCCACAGGTGTCTGTTCTTGGACCTGTTTTTCTTCATTCTATATCAGGGGTGGCCAGACCTGTAGTAACTGAGAGCCATGTTTGAAAACATGTTGTTGAGAGCCGCATTGAAGCACTATGTGTCACGACCCCACTAACAATGAAAAATTCTTTTGTGATTTATTTTTAAAAATTATTTATAATTCTAATTTAACGATTTTAAAGATTTCAATTGTTGTAACCTTAACCGTATGTTGAAGAAATATATGCGTTACACAATTAACAAATATTTCAATATGTAAAATGTATGAATAAAACAGACTGTATATAAGACTCATAATTATAGTGAACATTAATTGTTATGGTTCTGCTGAGAAGCCTTTGAACTAGCAAGTTTCGTTAAATCTGGTTAGTAGCTTGTAGTTGTGGTGCGAGGAAGTTCTGTCAGATGTTGGTTACTAGTTACTGCTCGATGCTTTGATTTTATGAACTTCATTGTGGAGTACAAAGATTCACAGCAGTAGGTTGTACCGAAAATGGATATAAGTCGGCAACTAGCTTCCTTAAGTTGAGGATACTTTACTTCTGGCACGAGCTTCCAGAAATCCATCACAGATTGTGACTTGTGTATCATCGCCAAACGCTGATCTTCCTGTTACTCCAACAGTTCCATTTCTGCAGCAGAAGTTTCCATAACAATGTTCTTGGGAAGCTGGAAACCATCTTTGATTACGTCTATCATGAATGGATTTATGAGAAAAGCGGAACAGGATTTTAGCTGGTGCAAGTCATTAAACCTGGCTTGGAAATCTTCTAGGAATCCTTGTAACATGCCCAAGCATTCTAAGTTGAATTCCACCATCAGAGTATGAGCTAATTCTATTCAGAAGACGAGGAAAGTGCTTAAACTCCCTTGATAGGATATCTCTTTGAAGAATCTGTATTTTTTTCTGAAAGCTAAAAACAGTCTGTATAAGATCCGAAATAAGCTTATCCTTTCCTTGCAACGAAAGGTTTAGATTTTGTAAATGCTGCATAATGTCAGTTAAAACATCAAATCTTCCATCCAATCTTCGTCTGCCAGCTGTGGATAAGACTTGTCTTTTTCTGAAAAGAAAGCAGCAATGGGTTCAAACAAGTCTACAAATCTGTTTTAAACATTGCTGGTAGACAATCACCTAACAACACAGTGGAATGAAAGCACATCTGGTTTGTCTTCGAGATCTAGCTCAGCAATGAAGTTTCTGAACTGCCGGTGATTTTATGCACTTGAACGAATGAAATTCACAATTTGTAGAACCGTTGTCATTACACTTTCGAATTTAAAATATTTGGCTGCAAGACTTTCTCTGTGAATGATGCAGTGTACAGGAAGAATATCTGGATATTTTGTATCATTCGTTAAAAGCCCCATCAGACCTACATTTTTACCAAGCATTGACGGTGCTCCATCGGTTGCCACAATTACAATTTTATTTAGTGGTACACCAGCATCCATCAGTGTTTTATCAAGTGCATTTTTAACATCGAGACCGCGAGCTGTATCTTTCAGTGCCACTAAGTTTAACAGCTCTTCTTTTACAGCTACGTCTTATGACACATAACAAACGAACACCGCCAGTTGTGGCGTATCTTGAATATCTGTTGATTCATCAAGAGCCAAACTGAATGCTACACAGTTCTTTAAATCGTTCTTCATTTATCCTTCAATATCAGCGCTAATGTCTGAAATACGTCTCTCACTGGTGTGGCGTGACATTGGAATGTGTGTTTTCAGTTGCCGAAGTTTGGAATTATTTGGATCTAATATTAAAATTACTTCCTCGATATTCTTCTTAATAAAGTTCCCATGAGAATAAGGACGTTTATGCACGAGCAATATTCCAAGCAATGGCATAACTTGCCTCAGTTAAAGTGACACCTTCTTTGCCGAAAGCTGAAAGTATTGTCCGCTGCTGACACATTCCAGATTTTAACTCAGTAAGCTTGTTTTTTGTTTCAGATTGCAGTGGATACCGCGATGCAAACTCTCATCACTTTTTTCATAGTGTCGCTTCAAATTGTTAGCTTTGTAATTTGCGAGCGGTGTTTGGCAGATAAGGAAAATTGGCTTACCGTCTTTATCGATAAATGCAAAGTCTTCTTCTCATTCTAGTAGAAAACTTCTATTTTCTTCTTTATATTTTCGTCTCTTGCAACTTGGTGCCATGTTTATTTGATTTAAACTTTTAAATAACAAGTCTTAGGAACTTTAGTAGGATTTTAAAGAGAAAACAGTAATGTTCAATACTTCGACATGCGGATTTTTACCAGAGCCGGAACCAGAAATTTAACAGTTTACGTCACCAACCAATCAGAGTCACCAATCGCTCCCTTCAAATTTTAAAATTTAAATCAAGTCCAAATTATTTTCAACCCTCTTTTCGGTCAAGAATTTCTTTCACTTTCATATATATTTTAAATTTTTTATATTAAATATTTCAAACAAGAAATTTTAATTTCATAAATTTTTCGCATGCGGCGCTCGAGCCGCGGTTTGGCCACCGTTGTTCTATACACTCAGCCGCTCTCAAGTGTCATAGATCAACCAGTGTTCGACCAACTGTACACTAATGACACCCAAATATACAAGTCTAGATACCCAACAGAAGATGATGCTACCATCCAAGAAGTAGAGAGGTGTATTTCTGATGTGAAATCACTGATGACATGTAACAAGCTGCAGATGAATGATAATAAACCTGGAGCCATTCTGATCACACATAAAATCTTTCTCATTCACATCCTTTGCCTTAAACAATAAATATCAGCAACACCAACATTAAATTCACAGAGTCAGTACGAAACCTATTCGTTACTCTGAGCAAGACTCTCATATTGCACTGAGATGTTATAAACATATGCAAGGCTGCATATCTTTGAGCTGAGACGCATCAGCTCCTTTCACAAATATCTGTCCGTTGATGCCACTAAAACGAGCGTGTGTTCATTAGTGCTTTCAAGACTGGAATACTGTACCTCAACTGTTTGTATCGATATCTACTCCAGGAACTGCAAAAAGTTCAAAAAGACAGCTGATCGGATCATCCTTAGAGTACCATTATCAGAGCACACCTCCCCGCTGCTTCGTACCCTACACTGGCTATCCATTCGATCCTGAATCAAACACAAAATGTGTTCTGTGTGCTACGTTTCACAGACGGACTCCAGTCGAACATACCTATCTCGCCTCACCCTTGGGTACACACCAGCAAGATACTTACGCTCCACTTCTGACAATGGTACACTCACTATTTCCACTATGAAAACAAAGTCAGATGGACAACGATCTTTTGATAGGAGGGCCCAGGAAAGTGGAATGAATATGGTATATGACAGATAAATCGTACAAATGATACAACACAGAAATCTTACGTATGGTACAAGACAGAGAAATATAACATATTGTACAAAACAGAAAATCAAAAATATGGTATATGACAGAGAAATATTAAATATGGTTCAAAACAGATAAAGCTTACTTATGTTATAGGACAGAAATATTACATATGGTATAGAACAGAAATCTTACCTATGGTATAGAACATAAATTGTACCTATGGTATAGGACAGAAATCTTACATGATGTTTCCCTTAGAATAAATTAAAACCCTTGTTCCCCACTTATGAGGATGATTACATTCCTTTCTTTTCGTAGTATAACCTCAGAAGGGCAGAATATACCGGGTTTTTAAATAGCACTTTCAATCATCAGAAAACTCTAAGAATGTTAATTGTAATTAATACAAATAATAGTTGTCCATGTTGAAATTATTATTATTATTATTATTATTATTATTATTATTATTATTATTATTATTATTGCTCAGCGTCAACAACGAAAAGAACCGATTTTGAGGAAAAGTTTACAACACCAGCAGACATAATCAATACGACAGGAAAAGACGATATGGTGGAGCCAACTGTACACACTGTTTTGGAACTAAAGGCAAACAAATCTACTGGGACAAACAGTGCCATGAGTAAGAAACACACGGCAATCTCTCTCTCTCTCTCCCTCTCTCTCTCTCTCTCTCTCTCTCTCTCTCTCTCTCTCTCTCTCTCTCTCTGAGGACCCTATAGTCTTAAAATAAGTACTAGAAAAGAGCTAGAACCAGCACGTTCTTTTTTTAAAAAAAACTTTCATCCAATCTTTTCTTTTCTTAGAATACAAATTGAAATGTGAAAAAGTAAATTACGGTATTGTAATTTAAATTCCAAATTATCTTAGAATTAGAGACGCAAGTCCTAATCATTAAAGTTCTAAATAAACTTTAGTGGAAATCTAAATTAAATCCAACGCTGAAGGTATTGATGTGCCTGTCATGGTCTGTATAATACTGCCAACAGTCTCTTGCTGGATTATAATAATGAAATTCAAGAATTAAATCTTTATTTGAACTAGGACATTAAATTCAAATCTCTATTTACAAAAATGTTATGATTAAAAAGTATTTAATATGTCCATACAAAGATCACCTGAACGAAATAATTTGAATAAAAAGTCCAACCTAAATGAACTAGTGCACATTTCAATAATACAAGTGTATCTGCTAAGATCATAAGGCACGAATGACGTATATTCAAATAAATAAGGTTCATATTTTAAACTTAGATACTTCGGATAAGGGTCAAAAGAACATTTGTTCTAGAATGATATTAGTTATAATTAGAAAGCACATCGCCTAGATCACAATAAAACATATGACAATCTTCATGTAGTCTAGCCTTAGAAATAATTCTACTCTGTGAAACAAGAAAAAATGTTAACAAAATTACATAATTTTGTAGAATTTCATCTACTCGATACAATGTTATGCATATACTGAAATATAAAAAATAAAATAAAAAAATAAATAAAAACTAAATAAAATCCTCAAACAATGTATATCAAATATACATAAATAAATCTGTGATATAATATCAAATACTGGTAACATTCTTTTGTTGCATCACAAGAATTAAATCCTTATTTGAACTATCACTTTAAATAATAGTGATAGTGATTGCAGCTTTTGTAAATTAAATCACATTTTTAATTGACTCGTCACCATTCATCTGCGATACAGAATTTCAGCGACAAGCGCTTGCAGCATTTTAACCTGTCTCTATGGATGTAATACGGATAATCGTGATGAAGAATGCACCAAAGTCACGTGAACTTCATCCAATTCCATTATCATTGCTGCTTGATTGCGTAGATGCAATATTGCCTTCACTAAGTAATGTTATAATTACCTATCACTCATCCGGGATATTCCCATCATTTTCTCAAGGATTGAAAGAAATCCCGCCCAGTTTCTGATCTCATGTTCATATAACAAAAATCTTAGAAAAAGTTGTTATGACCCAACTTGTATCTCATCTGAATTCAAACAGTCTTTATGGCAATGTACAGTATGCAGTACGCACTTGCCACAGTAATGTTACTACTCTTATGAAAATAGTTAAGGGCATTCTATCGGCTTAGAATAGTGGAAAGATTACAGTACTCACCCTCCTTGATTTGTCTGAAGCATTTGACACAATATACCATGATATATTACTTCACAGCCTACAGCATTTACAATGCATCCTTACTGTCGTTCAAGTCCTAGTTAGTCAAGAGGACACATAATGTATCTGCAAATTGAATACACTCCGGCCCAGTGATCTGTGTTTATGATGTTCCACAGGGGTCTGTTCTTGGACCTGTTTTTCTTCATTCTACACCAGGGGTGGCCAGACCTGAAGTAACTGAGAGCCATGTTTGAAAAAATGTTGTTGAGAGCCGCATTGAAGCACTATGGGTCACGACCCCACTCACAATGAAAAATTCTTTTTGTGATTTATTTTTTTTAAAAAAATTTTATTCTAACTTAATGATTTTAAAGATTTCAATTGTTGTAACCTTAACCGTATGTTGAAGAAATATATGCGTTACACAATTGACAAATATTTCAATATGTAAAATTTATGAATAAAACACTGCATATAAGACTCATAATTATAGTGAACATTAATTGTTATGGTTCTGCTGAGAAGCCTTTCAACTAGCAAGTTTCGCTAAATCTGGTTGGTAGCTTGTAGTTGTGGTGCAAAGACGTTCTGTCAGATGTTGGTTACTAGTTACTGCTCGATGCTTTGATTTTATGAACTTCATTGTGGAGTACAAAGATTCACAGCAGTAGTTGTACCGAAAATGGATATAAGTCGGCAACTAGCTTTCTTAAGTTGAGGATACTATACTTCTGGCACGAACTTCCAGAAATCCATCACAGATTTGTGACTTGTGTATCATCGCCAAACCCTGATCTTCCTGTAACTCCAACAGTTCCATTTCTGCAGCTGAAGGTTCCATAACAATGCTCTTGGGAAGGTGGAAACCATTTTTCATTACGTCTATCATGAATGGATTTATGAGAAAAGCGGAACAGGACTTGAAAATCTTCTAGTAATCCTTCTAACCTATCTCTATATGCCCCAAGCTTTCTAAGTTGAATTCCACCATCAGAGTATGAGCAAATTCTATTCTGAAGACGAGGAAAGTGCTTGAACTCTCTTAATAGGATATCTCTTTGAAGAATCTGTATTTGTTTCTGAAAGCTAAAAACTTTCTGTATAAGATCCGAAATAAGCTTATCCTTTCCTTGCAACGAAAGGTTCAGATTTTGTAGATGCTGCATAATGTCAGTTAAAAACATCAAATCTTCCATCCAATCTTCGTCTGCCAGCTGTGGATAAGACTTGTCTTTTTCTGAACAGAAAGCAGCAATGGGTTCCAGCAGGTCTACAAATCTGTTTTAAACATTGCTGGTAGACAACTACCTAACAACACAGTGGAATGAATGGTCATCTGGTTTGTCTTCGAGATCTAGCTCAGCAATGAAGTTTCTGAACTGCCGGTGATTTTTGCACTTTATCGAATGAAATTCACAATTTATAGAACCGTTGTCATTACACTTTCAAATTTAACATCTTTGGCTGCAAGATTTTCTCTGTGAATGATGCAGTGTACAGGAAGAATATCCGGATTTTTGTATCATTCGGCAAAACCCCATCAGACCTACATTTTTACCAAGCATTGACGGTCCTCCATCGGTTGCCACAATTACAATTTTATTTAGTGGTACACCAGCATCCATCAGCGTTTTATCAAGTGAATTTTGACATCGATACCGCGAGTCGTATATTTCAGTGCCACTAAGTTTAACAGCTCTTCTTTTACAGCTACGTCTTATGACACATAACAAACGAACACCGCCAGTTGTGGCGTATCTTGAATATCTGTTGATTCATCAAGAACCAAACTGAATGCTACACAGTTCTTTAAATCGTTCTTTGTTTATCCTTCAACATTAGCGCTAATATTTGAAATATGTCTCTCAGTGGTGTAGCGTGACATTGGAATGTGTGTTATCAGTTGCCGAAGTTTGGAATTATTTGGATCTAATATTAAAATTACTTCCTCGATGTTCTTCTTAATAAAGTTCCCATGAGAATAAGGCCGTTTAGCACGATCAATATTCCAAGCAATGGCATAACTTGCCTCAGTTGAAGTGACACCTTCTTTGCCGAAAGCTGAAAGTGGTGTCTGCTGCTGACACATTCCAGATTTTAACGCAGCAAGCTTGTTTTTTCTTAATTCAGATTGCAATAGATACCGCGATGCAAACTCTCGTGACTTTTGTCATAGTGTCGCTTCAAATTGCTAGCTTTGTAATTTGCGAGCGGTGTTTGGCAGATAAGGAAAATCGGCTTACCGTCTTGATTGATAAATGCAAAGTCTTCTTCCCATTCTAGTAGAAAACTTCTATTTTCTTCTTTATATTTTCGTCCCTTGCAACTTGTTGCCATATTTCTTTGATTTAAACTTTTAAATAACAAGTCTTAGTAACTTTAGTAGGATTTTAAAGAAAAAACAGTAATGTTCAATACTTCGACATGCGGATTTTTACCAGAACCGTAACCAAAAATTTAACAGTTTACATCACCAACCAATCAGTCACCAATCGCTCCCTTTAAATTTTAAAATTTAAATCAACTCCAAATTGTTTTCAACTCTCTTTTCGCTCAAGAATTTCTTTTACTTTCCTATATATATTATATTTTTTATATTATATATTTCAAACAAGAAATTTTAATTTCATAATTTTTTCGCGAGCCGCAATGTGAACACTGAACAGGGCATGCGGCTCGCGAACCACGGTTTCGCCACCGTTGCTCTATACACTCAGCCGCTCTCAAGTGTCATAAATCACCCAGTGTTCAACCAACTGTACGCTAATGACACCAAAATATACAAGTCTAGACACCCAACAGAAGATGATGCTACTATACATGGAGTACATTGGTGCATTTCTGATGTGAAATCATGAATGACATGTAAGAAGCTGCAAATGAATGACGATAAAACTGAGGCTATTCTGACCACAACACGAAGACTTTTTCATTCACATCCTTTGCCTTAAACAATAAATATCAGCAACACCAACATTAAATTCACAGAGTCAGTACGAAACCTATTCGTTACTCTGAGCAGGACTCTCATATTGCATTGAGATGTTATAAACATATGCAAGGCTGCATATCATTGAGCTGAGACGCATCAGCTCCTTTCACAAATATCTGTCCGTTGATGCCACTAAAACGAGCGTGTGTTCATTAGTGCTTTCAAGACTGGAATACTGTAACTCAACTGTCTGTATCAATATCTACTCCAGAAATTGCAAAAAGTTCAAAAGACAGCTGATCGGATCATCCTTAGAGTACCATGATCAGAGCACACCTCCCCGCTGCTTTGTACCCTACACTGGCTATCCATTCGATCCAGAATCAAACACAAAATGTGTTCTGTGTGCTACGTTTTACAGACGGACTCCAGTCGAACATACCTATCTCGCCTCACCCTTGGGTACACACCAGCAAGATACTTACGCTCCACTTCTGACAATAGTATACTCATTATTCCCACTATGAAAACAAAGTCAGATGCACAACGATCTTTTGATAGGAGGACCCAGGAAAGTGGAATGAATATGGTATATGACAGATAAATCGTACAAATGATACAACACAGAAATCTTACGTATGGTACAAGACAGAGAAATATAACATATTGTACAAAACAGAAAATCAAAAATATGGTATATGACAGAGAAATATTAAATATGGTTCAAAACAGATAAAGCTTACTTATGTTATAGGACAGAAATATTACATATGGTATAGAACAGAAATCTTACCTATGGTATAGAACATAAATTGTACCTATGGTATAGGACAGAAATCTTACATGATGTTTCCCTTAGAATAAATTAAAACCCTTGTTCCCCACTTATGAGGATGATTACATTCCTTTCTTTTCGTAGTATAACCTCAGAAGGGCAGAATATACCGGGTTTTTAAATAGTACTTTCAATCATCAGAAAACTCTAATAATGTTAATTGTAATTAATACAAATAATAGTTGTCCATGTTGAAATTATTATTATTATTATTATTATTATTATTATTGCTCAGCGTCAACAACGAAAAGAACCGATTTTGAGGAAAAGTTTACAACACCAGCAGACATAATCAATACGACAGGAAAAGACGATATGGTGGAGCCAACTATACACACTGTTTTGGAACTAAAGGCAAACAAATCTACTGGGACAAACAGTGCCATGAGTAAGAAACACACGGCAATCTCTTTCTCTCTCTCTCTCTCTCTCTCTCTCTCTCTCTCTCTCTCTCTCTCTCTATTAGGACTCTACAGTCTTAAAATAAGTACTAGAAAAGAGCTAGAACCTGCACGTTTTTTTTAAAAAAAAACTTTCATCCAATCTCTTCTTTTCTTAGAATACAAATTGATATGTGAAAAAGTAGCTTACGGTATTGTAATTTAAGTTCCAAATTATCTTAGAATTAGAGACGCAAGTCCTAATCATTAAAGTTCTAAATAAACATTATTGGAAATCCAAATTAAATCCAACGATGAAGGTATTGATGTGCCTGTCATGGTCTGTATAATACTTCCAACAGTCTCTTGTTGGATGCAATAATGAAATTCAAGAATTAAATCTTTATTTGAACTAGGACTTTAAATTCAAATCTCTATTTACAAAAATGTTATGATTAAAAAGTATTTAATATGTCCATACAAAGATCACCTGAACGAAATAATTTGAATAAAAAAGTCCAACTCAAATGAACTAGTGCATATTTCAATATTACAAGTGTATCTGCTAAGATCTTAAGGCACGAATGACGTATATTCAAATAAATAAGGTTCATATTTTAAACTTAGATACTTCGGATAAGGGTCAAAAGAACATTTGTTCTAGAATGATATTAGTTATAATTAGAAAGCCCATCGCCTAAATCACAATAAAACATTTGACAATCTTCATGTAGTCTAGCCTTAGAAATAATTCTACTCTGAAATAAAAACAAATGTTAACAAAAATGTAACTAATTTTGTACCATTTCATCTGCTATATACAATGTTACTCATATACTGAAATAAAAAATACAAAATACTAAATAAGATCCTAACACTCAAACAATGCATTTAAAGATACATAAATAAATCTGTGATATAATATCTCATACTGGTAACATTCTTTTGTTGGATCACAAGAATTAAATGCTTATGTGAACTATCACTTTAAATAATAGTGATAGTGATTGCAGCTTTTGTAAATTAAATCACATTTTTAATTGACTCGTCACCATTCAGCTGTGATACAAAATTTCAGCGACAACCGTTTGCAGCATTTTTTTAAAGACAATCGTGATGAAGAATTCACCAAAGTCACGTGAACGGGATCCGATTCCATTATCATTGCTACTTGAGTGCTTAGATCCAATATTGCTTTCACTAAGTGATGTTATTTATACCTCTCTCTCTCTCTCTCTCTCTCTCTCTCTCTCTCTCTCTCTCTCTCTCTCTCTCTCTCTCTCTCTCATCCGGGGAATTCACATCATTTTTTCAACGATTGACAGAAGTACCGCCCAGTTTCTGATCTCCCTTTCATATAACCAAAAGTCTTTGAAAAATTTGTATGACCCAACTTGTATCTCATCTGAATACAAACAGTCATTTTTGCAATGTACATTCTGCATATCGACTTGCAACAGTACTAGAACTACTCTTCTGAAAGTAGTTAATGACATTCTCTCGGTTTTGGATAGTGGACATATTACAGTCCTCACCCTCCTTGATTTGTCTGGAGCATTTGACACAATAGACCATGATATATTTCTTCACCGCCTACATCATTTACAATGCATCCTTACTGTGGTTCAAGTCCTACTTAGTCAAGAAGACACATATTGTATCTGCAAACTGAATACACTCCGGCCTCGTTAATCTATTTTGTGGTGTTTCACAGGGGTCTGTTCTTGGACCTGTTTTCTTCATTCCATACACTCAGCCGCTCTCAAGTGTCGTAGATCACCCAGTGTCTGACCAACGGTACGCTAATGACACCCAAATATAGTCTAGACACCCAACAGAAGAAGATGCTACCATCCAAGAAGTAGAGAGATGTATTTCTGATGTGAAATCACTGATGACATGGAACAAACTGCAGATGAAAGATGAAAAAACTAGAGCCATTCTGATCACAATACAAAATCTTTCTCATTCACATCATTTGCCTTAAGCAATAAATATTAATAACACCAATATTAAATTCACAGAGTCAGTACGAAACCTAATTGTTACTCTGGGCAGGACTCTTATATTGCACCGAGATGTTATAAGCATATGCAAGGCTGCTTATCTTTGAGCTGAGACGCATGAGCTCCATTCACAAAGATCTTTCTGTTGATTCCACTAAAACGAGTGTGTTCATTATTACTTTCAAGACTGGAATACTGTAACTCAATTCTAACTGGCTCGTATCAATATCTACTCCAGAAACTGCAAAATGTTCAAAACACAGCTACTCGGATGATTTTAGAGTACCATGATCAGAGCACACCTTCCTGCTGCTTTGTACCCTACACTGTCGATCCATTCGATCAGAATCAAACACAAAATGTGTTCTGTACGCTACGTTTCACTTACGGATTCCAATCGAGCATACATATCTCGCCTCACCCTTGGGTACACACCAGCAAGATACTTACGCTCCACTTCTGACAATAGTATACTCATTATTCCCACTATGAAAACAAAGTCAGATGGACAACGATCTTTAGATAGGAGGGCCCAGGAACGTGGAATGAATATGGTATAGGACAGATAAATCGTACAAATGGTACAAGACAGAAATCTTACGTATGGTACAGGACAGAGAAAAATAACATATTGTACAAAACAGAGAATCATAAATATGGTATATGACAGAGAAATATTAAATATGGTACAAGACATATAAAGCTTACATATGTTATAGGATAAAAATCGTACATATGGTATAGTATAGAAATATTACGTATGGTATAGTATATACATATTACGTATGGTATAGCATATAAATATTACGTATGGTATAGAAAAGAGATCATACATATGGTATAGAAGAGAAATATTCCGTATGATATATAGTACATAAATCTTCCGTATGGTATTATACAGAAATCTTACGCATCGTATGGTACAGAACTCTTACGTATGGTATAGTACAGAAATCCTACTTATATAATAAGACAGATAAATAGTACATACGATAACAAATACAAGAAACTGTTTTCAAGACATAAAGAACAGTAAGACAGAACCTGAAATTAGAGGAAACATGTACTTATAGAAGGAATATGCTGTAATTGCTAACATTGCCTTGAACTTGTCGGTAGATTGCATAAGGAATAAAACTGAGTGGAAGAACTGAATATATCTATACATAAGTATAATTACCAGCAGGTGGCCAGGATGAAATATAAGTATACCAATTAAGCATGAAAAATGTCATTAGAAACAGGGATTGATTGTTCAGACATCAAATTTCACAGTTTTCACATATTTCAATATTAAATGTATTATGATTGCCAAATGCTTAAAAAGCTTTGTGGATCAAATAAATATAATTAATCCAGATGTTAGCATTGTTATTTCATGAATGTAAATGCTCATGTCGTAAGCAGTAATATTTCAATAGCAGTAATTCCAAGGAAATATTTAGGATGTATCATAATATTAACTGTGCAACATCTAATTCTATTTTTTTGATAAATTGTAATATAAATAATGTTTCCAAACCCGTCAGCAGGTATCTAAACACATGAAGAAACATGTATTTGGCATAAATAATGAACGCATTATGTATTTGATGCTGTTATTTAGGAAATGGAACATTTGTGAAAAGAAACATATTGGATTAAAAATATGGACGCTATCTAAATAGGCTTACATTTTTGAACAACATATGAACTTGATTGACAAAAATTTAGGATTTCGTCATATACACGTGCAATACTAGCTCGTGCTTGTTTGAATATTCCAACAACAACTGTGGATTTTTTGAGCACTGTGGGTTTTGGATTTGTGGGTTTTGTGGGCTCTGCTGGCTGTGTGTTTTGTAAGAAATGTGGGTTTTGTGAGCCCTGTGGGTTTTTTGGATTTGTGGGTTTTGTGGGCTCTTAGATGGTTGTGGGCTTTTAGGGGTTTTGTTAAAAATGTGGATTTTGTGAGCGCTGTGGGTTTGTTGGATTTGTGGGTTTTGTGAGCTCGGTTGGTTGTGGATTTTGTAAGAAATGTGGGTTTTGTGGGCACTGTGGATTTGTTGGATTTGTGGGTTTTTGTGGACTCTGTTGGTTGTGTGTTTTGTAAGAAATGTGGGTTTTGTGAGCCCTGTGGGTTTTGTTGGATTTGTGAGTCTTGTGGACTCTTAGTTGGTTGTGGGTTTATAGGGGTTTTGTTAGAAATGTTGGTTTTGTGAGCGCTCTGGGTTTTGTTGGATTTTTGGGCTCCGATGGTTTTGGGTTTTGTCAAGAGTATATAAGGATATGTGGAATGGTTGTGTGAGTTCAATCAGCTAGCAGCAATCAAACTAAGTACTTCACAGTTAATGTGAGTTTTATGTTTTATTTTCTTTTTTTATTTTGTTTTGTTTAGTTTAATATAAAGTTATGTGACTTTAGGCAATATTTTGGACGGTATTTTTGTTAAAGTGTATTTAAGCACAAGACAATATTTATTTAAAGAAACTTACCTTTCTATTTTTAATTCCTTTTTAATTTCCAAAGTATGTTCATTGTAGTCATTTCTAATTCATTTTACATTGTTTTATTTTTTGTTATATGAAACTCTCGTCAAGTCCTCACTTACCAATTTATTTATTTTATTTATATTTTCTTTAATTACTTTCTTTTAAAGCTACATAGAAGTTTCTCTGCATTACAGATATATATTTCATAATAATATACAGATATATAATTCATAATAATATACAGATATATAATTCATAATAATATACAAATATATAATTCATAATAATATACAAATATATAATTCATAATAATATACAAATATATAATTCATAATAATATACAAATATATAATTCATAATAATATACAAATATATAATTCATAATAATATACAAATATATAATTCATAATAATATACAAATATATAATTCATAATAATATACAAATATATAATTCATAATAATATACAAATATATAATTCATAATAATATACAAATATATAATTCATAATAATATACAAATATATAATTCATAATAATATACAAATATATAATTCATAATAATATACAAATATATAATTCATAATAATATACAAATATATAATTCATAATAATATACAAATATATAATTCATAATAATATACAAATATATAATTCATAATAATATACAAATATATAATTCATAATAATATACAAATATATAATTCATAATAATATACAAATATATAATTCATAATAATATACAAATATATAATTCATAATAATATACAAATATATAATTCATAATAATATACAAATATATAATTCATAATAATATACAAATATATAATTCATAATAATATACAAATATATAATTCATAATAATATACAAATATATAATTCATAATAATATACAAATATATAATTCATAATAATATACAAATATATAATTCATAATAATATACAAATATATAATTCATTTTCTTAAATTGTAGATCAAAACAAAGTTCTTAGGGAAATGTAATGTCTAAGTTACTTTGAGTGGTTTCTTCGTCGACTTGACATTCTAAATTAATACAGCAATACTTGATTAATCTAGAAATCTATACATTGTTTATGTTTCTATTCCATCTATATCAATTCATTTCAAATGCGTATTAAGCTATAGTTGAAGTGTCAAGTCAAGAACGTGTTTTTCCTTGCAGATTTTACATTTCATATATTACAATAAAGTCATATTTTCACTTCTGTATTAAACTTTACTGCAACTGAATCCATATACGGTAACTCTTATATAATTTTCATTCATGAAAACAAGTAATACTATAATGAAATACTTGTATAGTGATAATGTGTACCCTGACCTTGGGTGTAATTATCATATACCATACTGTACCTCAAGACAGTGATATTATTTTGGCTTAGTACACAAACAAGACTGTCATGGTCATGAACCGACTTCATTCAATGTCTCTCAATAAATGAATCATCTTGTGGTATGGTTGAAAAGAAAACAAGAGTTCAAATTTATTCCATTCTCCTATCCTTAACCAGCTGATCAAAAGCATATTCATGCAAAGTGTCATACTCCATGTAGTATTATCAGGAAATTAGCTAGGTTGTTACAGTGCATATGCAGCTCGTGTTATTAACCATGGGTAAATGTCGGGATGTGCGATGATGGGTGGGTATATAGGCTAGGGCGTTCACACCCGAGTACCACGGGCGAGAACTGTTCCGAGAAGATAAATTATATATGTTCATTGTCCTTAGTTAATTATATCCACAAATACTGATATCAATAATGGTAAGCACACAATGGATATCTTTATACTCGTTTGATAACACAAGCCGCTGTGTTCTGATTTTGTATACATCTTAATGTACATAACAGTTTTACACCAACTAATCTGAAGCATGCGCGGACCAATAAAATACTTAAACCATCATACTGGATCGGCTACTTCACAAGCAAAACTGTTAATTGCATCTGAAAATGTCACAAGGTTATTGTAGGGTTTTGTTCTAAACATTTATGTGACAATAGCAGATCATACATTTTTTTCTATATTTTTTTTAAATAATCATTTTATGCGGATTCCCCCAAGTGTGTTGACATCCAAGCCTTAATGACAATGGTCCCCAAAGACCGTATCAGTATTGTGTGAATACTGAGACCAGTAAGAAAGTAAACTGATACAACAGCTGTAGAGGTTTTCCATGTTACGTTATGGAAGTAGCTCTTTGACAGATTGAGATTAGTTTATCATATCATTGAATATTTATCTACAATTGTTGAAGATAAGGATGTAGACGTATGCGAGAAAAAATATTGTTATTTTTTTTATTGCATCATTTATTTCAGTTGGATTGTATGCAGGGTTACCAGTGGGGCTCTTTCTTTTTGTGGCTGTACTTGCAGTTGTATGCTATATTTTCAGGTATGTAACGGACACTTGCAACTTTTAAGATTTATGTAATATAGCAAACTGTTAATTTATTTTCGATCAATTATTAGTAATCTATCTATCTATCTATCTATCTATCTATCTATCTATCTATCTGTGTGTGTGTGTGTGTGTGTGTGTGTGTGTGTGTGTGTGTGTGTGTGTGTGAAAATCAATTCTTATTTGTTATGTTTCCATAAACTTGTACATTGATAAATGTTGGTCATTGGTGTACATAATTGACTCCTTAACACTGTGTTTTCAGGGACAAATTGAAAATCATGGCAGGAAAGTTCCGAAAACGACACAAAGAAGGGTTATATCAGGAATCGGGTACGACCAGCAAGCCATCTACTGGAAATGATATTTCCAGAACGTTTGCCAATCAGGAATATGCGATGCATGATGACATGGAAGACCGTAAATCCTGGTCTGAACCTGAGCAAAATGGATCATTCCACCACAATCCAATAGAAACAGAAGCGAACTCTTCCTGCTCCAAGTATCACCCAGGGTATGAAGAACTCGGTATAGGAGAATCCTGTAATACTTACAACACAATTGGTAAGGCTGCCGATCGAGGTCGTTTTGACCCCACCTATAATCATATTCATGGATCAAATATATCGGCCACGGAAATGCAACAAGGAAACAAAGGCGGCACAGAATATGACAACGCATTTATTTGATCTTAATGACAATGCTACATGTTTATTGTTTCTCTCTTTCCATAGAAAAAGAGGGAACATTAAATTGGGCATGTCCATCCGCCCTTCTTGCGGCGCATCCCACTTTCGTTTCAGCACAACATCTCCCTGATTTATTTTTTTAAAATTTCAATCTAAAAGTATAATAATAGACCTGGCATTTCTTAAGCTTTAATATGGTGAGATGGGAAGGTGGTCGTTAATTAAATATATTGTCAATTTCAATGCCTATACTGCTCATATAGTGAAATTTGAACACTGAAATGTGACTGGAATCGATGGATCTTGACTTAACCTGATATTTGTATGTACATGTACATGTTGTGTCCGGCGTGATAGCCATCATGTGGACTGCGACTGTACTGTCATCTGGTTCGATCTAGAATGTTACTTCTTCCTCTGAATTTATTACATATAGAAATACGTTTATTACACACATAAACGTTTATCACACTTCATATGAATTGATCAAATAAACATATGTGTATCACACACAGAACTATGTTTATCACACGTAAATCAGCACTTGAATAGCACTAAACTTGGTGAATTCCTCAGCTAACACTTAAACATATATTGTAGCCATAATAGTCAACTTAACATTTTTATTGTAAATGCCGGTCTTTTGCAATTTGTAATATGATGTTCTTTATTTTTATCCTTATTAATGTCTTTTCAATATTTTCGCTGGTATTAAATTGTACTCTTCGGCTATTCCTACTAACGACGTAAAGGCTTTGAAGCTTGAATAACAAGTGATACATGTACTATTAAATTATACTAAATGTTTATATATTGGTTACTGTTTGTGTGCAAACAGACAAGTAATGTTAATTAAATTGTATGATAACCCTGTTTATGTCACTGATTGAAGAGTATTTATTCGGCACATCCTTGCCTGTTCAGCTTGCTGCATAAGCGATAATTGGTCCGAATTACATCACATGACTACCGTCTGAATAATATAAATAGAAATGAAATTTGAAGGTGGACAGATAGCTGTTGACACTTAAAACGTTCATAGTTACAAGTTTCCACCTAAACTAGTCCTTTCTTGCGGTAATAATAATAATAATAATAATAATAATAGCAATGTAGTCTTAGTACCGACCGAGCCTAATCTTTAGAAACTTCAAGCGCTTTAGACAACTCACAAAAATATATATGACGACAAGATTACAAAAATGAATATTGTGAAATTACAAAACAAAAACGTGATGACAACCATTAAGGTAGTTACAAATTTGCTAAATTATATATAGAAGTTAATATATAGTTATGAAAATAAGACAAGACATTGAATTTTTATTTCTTCATTATGTAAGTAAGGACTGAAATATTACCCAATTAGTATAATAGTCGGACATTTGACTAGTTTTGATACCAGCTTAATGCAAACGTGTTATTGCGCCATACTAAATTTTGGCATTTCTCTTCCGTAACACTTAGAATTGAATATTTACTTACAAAATTATTATACTGTAAGTAATCCAGTTTTTGCTTAATGATTTAGACTGGGGTTATGAAGGTCAGCGTTTAATAGTATCTTGTTTATAATATACA
The DNA here is from genome assembly GCA_029339505.1 of Unio delphinus. Classification (NCBI taxonomy): domain Eukaryota; kingdom Metazoa; phylum Mollusca; class Bivalvia; order Unionida; family Unionidae; genus Unio; species Unio delphinus. The sequence continues at coordinate 12,430,244 of JAQISU010000035.1, read as the reverse complement.
TACGTATACATTTATGTTTAAGTCGTCTTTTCCTTTCATTAAACATTCTATCATCACATACTGTACCATAAACAAAACATGACACATTTTTGAAGTTATTATTACATTTATACAAGTTAGCACATACCCCACCCCAGTCTTGTACTGGTTGAATATTCTAAGCGTTACATTGAAGCTGTTTCCAACAATGATATGTTTTTTTCTTATGTGACAAAGTAAGATTTGTTACATATGTCTTGTGACATAATATGTTGCTATATCTTTTTTATCTGAAACATAATTGTGTGCACAACATTTTATTAAAACTTAGATATGTGACTTATAGGGGTCTCTTTTTTCTTCTTGTTATGCTAGTTTGATATTCCAATGTGTATTTTTATGGGAATTTATTACAGGTACATGTTATTACTATGAACGATTTCATGTGTTACTTCCGTTCTTTCCTTCGCAACAGATATAGACAGCAGTAGGTGTACCACTGCCATTTCTATCAAACCAAGAAATAAAAAAGTGAATGCCTTTCAGACGGATTGAATTTCTTCTAAATGGAGAGACGAATGAAAAAGATATTTAAAAAAAACCCACAAAGAACAAAACATATGTTTTGCTTAAAGAAATAATATGTAGCATGCAATCCATTTCTGGAACATGTATAATTGAATTGTCTATACTCATACAAGGATTATTTTCTAAGTTGATGTTAATATGACATTCATCTATTGTGTTATTATTATTATCTAGTATGTTATTATTATTATCTATTATGTTATTATTATTATCTAGTATTTCGATTAAGACTGCATGTAATCCGTCTCCTATTGAACTCGGTAGATGTTTATAATCAGCCATATTTTGTTATAGATTTTCGTCTCGTGTTAACTCTCAAATAGATCAATAATACTGGTTTTTCAAGTATTAAACAGCTAGAGCACCTACTGAGTTGTCTTAAGTGTCCTACGTAGGGACAATAACAGATACTGATTTTAAAAAAATCAGGTATCAGCATCGTGGATAGTCAATACGTAATAACACCCGTTATCCCGTAATGGCAAATACTCGCATTTGAAATGAAATTTTGGTGTTATTTCTCCTTTCGGTGAGCTTAAAGCTCATGGTTCCTTCGTCAGTCCTTCTTTCATGGCATCTATTTGTCCGTCTGGCTGGTATTAACGATATTTCGTCAAAATATCTTAAGAAAATACCCTTGCATATGTCCGTCGTTAGATTTAGAATATAGTGTTGCATTCAACAACTTCTGGTACATTTACCACCTGGAAACAATGCCCTGCAATTTTGTGTATCTATTGGTAGGAGTTTAAATACAAGTCGATCAACTTCGTAATTAAATTTGAATGTTGTTATGCCTTATTATTGCACAGAGTGCCACAAATCCAAGACACGAACTCGTTTGCTTTAGTTTGATTTTTTAACACTACCTACATCGTTTACTTACGCATAAGATCAAATTGCACACGAAAAATACAAAGGCTAGTTAAAATTATTAAAGGTAAGAAATACATTGGTGACAAAAAGTGCGTCTTGGAATATTGCCATCGGATCAGCCAGAATTTGGCAACTGTGGTGATTCCTTTAGCAAGGTAGTTGACTTAAATTGTCTGGGTACTAAAAGACCCATTACTATTGCTTTGTCGATAAACACCATAAACAAATATTTGTTTAATAACTCTATAAGGACTGAAGTTTTTAAATGAATTTTTAATTTAATTCTATTTTGTTGTTGTTGGTACTTAAACCTGTGATGGACTTTTCCAGGACTTGTCATACAATGTAATGTTTATTCTTGTAACTCAAATGCTTATTGATTTAATACAATGTTATGATTTCTAAGTAAGAGTGACAACACCTTTTGCATTCATTATTATCTTCCCACTTAAAGTTTAATTAAGTGAATTCAGTATTCAGCGACATTATACACAATAGGTATGAAGAGAACTGCTATATCAGTGAATGTTTTGAGCATACGTTTATCAGTTCCATACAGATTCTTCGTGAACATGCTGCTGCATAGTAAATGATTCTATGATTACGTCTTTCAATCGGAGAAACTGTACTGAAGATGTTATAAAATCTGCAGTCAAAAAGGAGCTACTTTACCCAGGCAGGCGACCATATTTTGACATTGAATGTGATTCGAAATTTTCCGGAAAACAAATCTCGTAATTTTTCATCACTTCCATGACATTATATGCAAGCGAGGTTATTTTCCACGCTGGCTAGAATCAGGCTAAAATCGGCCACATAAAGCCGTGCGACAAAAACTACGTAATCATCACATCAAAGAGTTAACCTTTTTTCTAATTTACAACGTAGAAAAAGAAAACAATTTACGTATCAAATCTCCAAGATTTTCTTTTAAAGAAAGCAATTAAGTGATTTGAATGTTTTGGATATCTTATAAAATACTTATTTTGAAACGATTTGACTCAATTCTCTTTCAATTCCCTTTCAAATAATTTGAAGCTTTTTTGTATTGTTTATTATATTATATGAATTTGTAAATATAGTGAATAATTGATTGATTGTTTATTTTTTTTTACATTTATTTGTGTATTTGTAATAATTTACTATGGTCAGGACGATTTCGCTACCAACTCCATTTTTAATAATGATCTTTTCAGAAATAATCATTACAGTTTTATAGCATATTTTGATATTTAAAATAAATCATTTAATAATTAGCTTTTAGTACAAATAAATTTGAAATAAGTTTGAAATATTTCATTCTCAAACATTTTAGCTTCATTTAATTTGTTCAATATTTTATTATTTATATTTTATTCTAAAACACAGAAATTCCATAATTTTATGAAATCGGTAAGTTTTGAATAAATATAATAATGTCCTGTATCTAAAATATCAATTTATTTATGTTATTGTTTACATATCATGTATTCTATACTTTCAATAAAGTACTACGTACAGTTCATAGCATAGAGCTTGACTTTTTTACAGTTCGAACTCATTGCCCACTTCGCACCCCATCGACGTATAACTCCATCAACGCAGAGTGTCACCAATAGATTCAGAAATGATTAAAATAACTTTACCTTGAATAGTTAACATAACAATGTGGTGAAACTGACAGTTAAAATATCTACATAACAAGCAGTGGAAGATTCCCTTCATAACAAATCAGCACCTTTTCTTTCAAGTATACATCTATGTTGTATTTCTCAACTAGATTCTGTCATGTGACTAGTTATAGAGGACAACATGAGAACAAGTGGGAAAGACTATAAAGAAGGACGGATGTATCCTGAGGGGAAAGAAACAAATATGGGGACAAATGGGAAATATTAAAAAAAACATTGATGTACTACTGGAGGGAAGTGAACCCTAACATGGTTGGGTCACTATGGGATCTAAGTTAAAGACCATTATAGGAGAAGATAACCATGGGGGGTAGGGTAGGAAACATACATTTATTACAAATTGATTACTGCGAGGAGGGAGCAAGATTAACTTTAACAAGTCATTATAGAGAAAAAGGAAATTTAGCATGGATGTGTCACTATAGACAGAAAGTTACACTTGGAATTGTTCATTACAGCGAGGAGTACATTTAATCGGGATGGGTTATTATAGGGGAAAATCAAAGTTAATACGGATGAGAGGCAATAGGAATGGAAACATTTAAGATGGCTCTGCTACTCTAGGGCTGTATGGAAAATTAATAAAGAAACACCCGTAGTGAAGGGCGACAAATATACACGGATTTACAAACACACACTTGTGTAGCAAATACTAAATTTACAACCAGTATCTATCGGGAGTAAGGGGCATGACATAGTAAAGACAATTGTCACCCATAGAAGGTCTAGAGGATAGAAGGCAAGGATACTGTATTATAACTAAGGCTAACTTACTTGGATCGATCGCACGCGCGCATGTGTGTGTATGTGTGTGTGTGTGTGTGTGTGTGTGTGTGTGAGCCAATCTTTCACAATGGCCAATGTATGTATGTATGTATGTATGTATGTATGTATGTATGTATGTATGTATGTATGTGTAACATCTCACACTCTTAATAAGAGGGGTAGTTAATTGTATTTAGCTACGTTATCTAGGGAATGACCTCCCTCGTTATTATGCCCGGTGTGAGTGAAAAATAGAACATCAACAGATCACTGGAAGATATTATTGGGAAGAAATAATGTAATAGAGCCCTCTTAGACAAGAAAAAACAAACAAAGTTAATCGAACAAATTATTAGTGGTAACATCAATTCAACTTAAAGGATATCAACAGGACTTAATAGCAGTGTCTATTTTGGATTTATTTCATCATCATAACCAGTGGTAAAAAGAACGCAATGTCCACGACTGATAGCATCACCTTCCTCTTGACCGTGTTCCAACGTTTCATATTTCCTCAAGTCTTCCTTTTCCGACTGCCTCGTCCTTCTTGGGCTTCCTAGATTTTACGTTGTACTTATCACTTCCCTCTTTCAGACTTCACTCGTTACTTCTCCCATTTCGAACTTAACTCGTCGCTTCTCTTTTTTTCGGACTATCTAAATCGCTATATGTACCAGGGTCTATAAGTATATAAAATTCCTTCACTTAAGTTACTTAGGATATACTAGCTATTCAGACACTATGTAAAGCCTACTTACATTAGTACCTTGCCATAAATTACCACGTGATCTCTCTATCAAACATTTACCTTATGCTACTACATGTTCGATTACTATAGCTTTAGCATAATCGTCACAGATCTTTACTCGTTTCCAGATTATTTAAACATTACAAAAGCAAACATAATAGGTAATTATATAATAGGTAATTATATAATAGGTAATTATTGATAACTCATGATAACCAGTGTTGTCCTAACATACAAAGGAAATTACATCACATTTATTGAAATAACCCTATGAAAGCCTTCTTATTGGAACATTTGGATCGAATGAAAACAATTCTGCTAATGAACTAATAAGTGTAAAATTAAAAGATAAATTGCATAGCGGCTCTAGCATCAACACAATTTCATGAAATTGAATAAACGATGCATACTATGGAACCTGGTCGTATCAAGGAAATATGCACTTTGTGCCTGATGGTGTTACGCACTTCTTCATTTGTGATGTGGTCCATGTAAGAGATGCCAAGGTTGGTTCTATAGTATCTCATTTCAAGTGCCTGGATTCTTTGTTGTAATTCTGCTCTCAGGGTCCAGGCCTCACATGAATAAAGAAAGATTGAGATGACTAGTGCTCTCAATAGTCTGATTTTAGTTTTCAGACATATTCTTTTCTCTCCAGATGGGTCTTTGATTTGACACAGCTGCCATTGTTTTTGCTGCACTTGACAAAATTTCTGCTTTTGATCCCTCTTTGGTGATTATGGAATTAAGATATTTGAATTGGCCCACTGTTTCCAGTTCCTGTCCTATGACTTTAATCTTGGTTGAGATTTGTTTTCCCCTATTTGTCATCAGTTTTGTCTTCTCTGCGTTTATCTCCATGTCAAATCTGGAGATGTTTCATTCAAGTTCTTCACTAAGTTGGCAAGCTCATCTTCACTGCCAGCCAGCCTATCAATGTTGTCTGTAAAGCGTAGGTTGGTGATGTTACGCCCGCCAGTGCTGGCTGTCCCACAGTGGTTTTCCAGGGCTTCACTCATAATGCAAATAATTAGAAATTGGCATGTTACTTGAAAAGAGAATATTAATCTAGTTTGGTAAAGGGAAACACATTTTTAAGCTATTTTTAAGTTTAAAAAGCCAATCATGAATGTGATACCAGGGAAACATGGAAAAAATACTTTTTCTGCTAAATGAGGCAACAACTATTTATAAGACAGAATACTTTCATTTTTTATTATAATATTGTTAATGCAAGCGTGATAAAGGAGAGCTATGTTACATACGTTATTAGTTAGCAAAGGAAAAGTCATCACAGAAACATTGTAATCCCGAGAAGTCAATATTTACAATAAGGATTTACAAACTGTACAGCCAATTTTCAAGTGTAACAATTTTGGAACACACATCTTATTGCACCATTTATTGTCATCCTCATCAATCGACCGATAACATTTTGATACACCATCCATTTCCATAAGTTTGCATGCATTGTATATATCACAATCAAAGTTCCGTCCACAAAGTCTTATTGGGTCATCTCCAGGTGGGAGAGGTCTCTGCAGCCTCAAGATCAAGTTCTTGGTATCTTCAGGGATTTCTCCCTTTGAAACATCATTAATAGCCTTTATGAAATCTAATTCATCTTGTCTTATGACCTCATCAAGGACAATTTTATGCCCAAATACCATTGCAAAAATGGTGGATTTAAAACAATATTCACCTGAATCAGATGTCAATGGGTCAGGTACAGGCAGAAGCTGAAAAAAGTCTCCACTTGCAATAACTTGTATACCTCCAAAATACAAATCTTTATGTTTATCATTCTACATACATATTCAATTTGTTCAAAATGTTTAAGAGAAAGCATAGAAATTTCATCAATTATCAGACAGTCTGCTTTCAAAATAATTTGTTTATAGGAATCAAAATGTTCATCAGTGAGAAGTTTTCGACATAGTTCATCACCGTCATGTCTACCATCACCAATCCCAGACCAGGAATGCACTGTGCATCCTTTCACATTCAATGCTGCGATGCCTGTTGTGCCAGTTACACTGACATTTTTACCTGCTCCTGACAATTTCTTTTGTATTTCCTTAACCACAAAACTTTTGCCTGTCCCACTTTGGCCTAATAAAATTATATTGTGACCCTCAACAGCTTTTTCAACAGCAAATAATTGTGCTTTTTTCATTTTACACTGATTATTATTCAAGGTACTGAGAAATGTTTACAACACAAGCAATAGCATATATAACAAGTCAGCTGAAATTCAGGTAATAACTTAACTATTAATTAAATAAATCTATATTTTTTAAATTGTATTGTTTACAACTATTTTCCCGGAAAATGTCAATAGTCTTGAGCACATGTAACGATCGGAATAGCGTAATGACTTGACAGAAAATACCGTGGATATTCCGATTACATATTTGCCGGGTTAAGCCAAGATGTAGCGATTGAAAGCGAAATTTGAAAAGGCTCTTTCAACAAAAGAACCAATCGCTGGAGATATCGCGATCAAATCGCATTCACTCTGAAGTGGACCGGAAGTTGATCCAGTAAGATTGTATAAACTAAGTGGAATACACGAAGCAACGGATAAACTTTTCGCAAAATCGACCCTTCAGAATCAGTACGATTACATAAATGGTAATGGATGAAATAATTGGAGTGTCTTCTTTACAGTGGTGTACATTATGTGTGATTGAATGCACAGATAGATTCAGAAAATTAAATCGGAATCATCGAGGGGTCATATTGTGACGGGCGAGAGTTAGGTACCTTGTGTTATATGGTGAGTGTATACATGAATTTACTCAGAATCAAGTGCCTGTGGTTTACAACTAGTTCAACTAGTTGCTTTAGCTACATTTAATGATCTGAAAATGTACTGAGCTAGTCCTACATATAGGATAAACTTGACCATGCTAGTTAGAACGAACTAACATAATATCAAAACCTCGAAATAGTATGCGCGTGTGAATTTGTCTCTATCAAAATGTTTTTGTTTTTGTTTGTTTTCTAAGACAGATTGACCTTAAATGACTATGTTTTGGTTATATATTATTTGTTGCTGCTGTTGCTGTTGCTGTTGTTGTTGTTTTATTTGATAACTATGGCACAGCAGAAGACAAGAAGGGTTTCTTTTGTTAAAAGTAGTTCTCAGCGCGTGGACACCATGACTGAGACGATTGGTCTGAAATGACTAGACTGAGATAAAAAAAGTAAGGTTAGCAAAACAGCTAGATTTCTCTGTCGCTTGGGTGAGAAAATCATTCATTTCCTCAGTCAGAATCTATGAACTTCACTATATAACTTTCCCTATGAATAATGACTATTTGACATGAATTGGAAGTTCAGCAGCTCTAAATTGTGTGAATAAAATAGATAAGGTTAAATGTCTCTCAGTATGCCTTTCCAATTAATCTTTTAGGAAAAAAGACCCCAGAAACATATATAATACTTTATTCTTCTTGTATACCACTAATACCACCTCTGGTTAGCTTCCGTACTGCACAGATAACCCATATGAAAGGGTACCTTAAATAATTTAGGAAAATCTTTGAAAGGACTAAATTAATTTTTAACAAAATAAGAGACGACCCAATTCGAGTCGAGAGAAATGCAATTTAAATTAAAATAAATATTATGAACCATTTCTTGATCACAGTCAACTCAAAATAAAAAAAAAGACAATGCGAAGAACGACACGGAAAAAATACAAGCATTAAAATAATACGCTTCTTGTCCTAAACAAAGATAGTACATAATCAAATAAATGAATATAAATATTTCAGGGGGAAATAGTCTTGGAGGATGATCCAATTTTAATTATCAAATCACAATTTAGGATAACTGGGACAACTGGGTCAAGTCGGAAGATAACGGAAGATAACCGGCTATCCCTACAAAGAAAAGCTGTATATATCATACATGGGATACAGCTGACCTCTAGCCAAGGTCGACTAAATGATTAAGGAACGAACTTCTAGATTAGGTGAATAAAACCTACTCGGATGATCAACCCTATAGAAACACTAAGGATAAAATACCCCATCGAAGTTTACCTAAATAAACGGAACTTTTAAAAAAAAGGGGGAAAATTATTTTTAAAACACCAAATTACATATCGGGGAAACAAACAAACACATGAAAACTGTTTTCCTTTTTTTTCGAAAATAGGAGGGGGGATCTGTCTGGTGCCTCCCTCCCACCCTCTCTCTTAAAAAACCAACACAACAACAAACAAACAACAACAATTGTATGAATACTAGCAGTTCCGGACAGAATATTAGGTTTTATCACATTTCCAAATGACCCTAAAAGGAGATCTGTATGGGCGATGAAATTAAAGAAAGACGGATTTATGCTTACTCAACACACCAGATTGTGCCAGAGATATTTCGAGCTTGAATGTTTCTGACGAGTCCTGTTCGTCTTTGTCAAACAAATCTATCATGTAAAGTTGGATGTTAATGGAATATTCTACTTTGGGAATGTCGTCCACATCACTGTAATCGCTGACAGTCGACATAATTTAAACATTCAAGCACAGTCAACTCACAGAACGCTTGACTGCATATTCAACGGTATATTGAGAACTCGCCCCACGGAGAACTAGCCCTGGGACTCTGGGAGAACTCGCCCAAACTTATCTGGAGAAATCTCCCCAGAATGGTTGGAGAAGTCACCCCAAGCACTTGTCATCCAGAAAACCTATTTAATATTTATCTATGAAATAAATAAATGATTTAAAATATAGAAATGTGTACCTTAGAACTATACTGTTATCAACAAAGGTGTTGCCAAGTGGTGTTTACCGCTTTATTTGAATACACGAATGATGATGTATCTTATTATCAGGTATTGGCTCTCCTGTACAAGCAAGCAAGCTCCATACCTATGTAACTCCAGAAGGTTTCGGAAAGGAAACCGAAACGATGTCAGACTGGAGAAACAAAATAAAAACAAGGAAGAATATTTCATTTGTGAGATATGTTCAAGAACGAAGAACTAAGTGTCTGTGCATTGTTGAATAAATTTGATAGATTATATGTTGCATTCATCTTGTTTGCATAATATCGATAATAGACAAATAACTCACTTATAATTAAAAGTCTGTGTTCATATAATCACGTTACATTTCTTATAACACACACCGGAACACCACGATAAAATGTTTTAAACACATGTTGGTGTTAACTTTCTTATTGATACAAATATTATACTAACATTATTCATTAAGGTGGTATTTACTCTCAAACTCGGACCAGGCTGATTCGGTACAAATTGCTATTGATTCGTTCCAGAAATCTGGCTGATTCTCCAAACTTCTAAGCTCATTCGGACCATATGGAATATTATTCAGTTTTGTCCAGGATTTAAACGTGATATTTTAATTTGTTGTCAAAATTGTTTTCCTCATTATGTCCCAAGTACGTCGAGCAGTTAAAATATGTATTTCAGGTAGATAAATCCCGTTAGTACGCGTGATCATGGTGTTGTTATAGATAATACAATAACGTAATCCTGATTATTTTGCAACGGCAATTTAGTAGTGAAACATTTTTAAAACTTCTCGTTCAACTTTAAATAGTTTGTTTTACTAAGAAATAATAAAATTACAAACAATAACAAAACAGAAGAAATAAACTAAACGATGCTGAATTCTGTAGCGACCGCATTACCTGAATAGGCGTCAATTATGCTTTTTATCGACTTCAAGTATCACTGGTTATTAGGTTGGATCCCTTTCATATAAAAAACTGCAGACGTTACATCATGCTTACATCCGCTCTGTTTTTTTCTCCGATTAAAATGTATCTAATGATGTGAAGAACAGAGCAAAAGGGACAGATACCACTTATTTTCCCTGAGTACAGAAGAAGAGTTGATCAAGTGGAAAATTTGCACATTTTACTGATTTAATAAGTTATTAATTTGAAGAAAGACAACAATGAATAAAGCATTAACAACCATGTGGCGACATCTCAGAATTAGTATATATGATCCTTCTCCCAGGGCGAGTTCTCTATATGGCGAGTTCTTCATAATTCATTATCAACAATGCCGATGTGTACACAGTGTCTTGTATAACGTCACATCTGATATTTGCGAGGGGGGGGGGGGGAGCGCATTGCTCTATTCAAGACGGATCGGGAGAGATGATCGTTTTATCATAAATTTGTTCGTAACGACTAATAATGAAAGGTTTTCAGAAAATGAGCCTTATACATATAGCAAAGTATGTATCAAGTTTCCGCGATTCAGTTTTGCATGTTTGTCCTCTTTAAGAAGAGCACACAAACCCGGACCTGCATAATTGTATTGTAAATAGAAGGATATTTTGTAGTTTGTGTATGTAATCTATCCCGACAATTTTTTTTTACATTTTCATAAAAATACTCTCTAGTATTACGAGATCAAATTGAAAGACCCTGCCGCGAATTTGTTAGATCCCTTTCATACAAAGAGGATGTGATGTCATTTGAGACGATAAACGTATAAGAGACTTATTCAGTTTGTGCAGCAAAGTAAAAAGAAGATTGTTCAATACGCAACTGTAGAAACGTTTGGTTAACCTAGGTCATGCAGATTGCTGCAAGCTGATATCGGTTATAGAAGGTTATGCATACTGAAAGTAAACAAAGACGCTCGGTCATTTTCAAACTAGTTAAAATTAGTGTAGATGCTAAGTTGGATTTAATCTGGTTCCCTGACCTCTCTCCACTCCGTTACTCTTCATTATGAGGAGCGGAGTGGAGACAGGTCAGGGAACCAGACTAACATAGATTGAAAAAACCTTCGTTTTATCGTTTTAGTAAATATGAGTCAAAATGAACATTGACAACGAACTTCGTTTTCAATCTTAAATAAGTGAACTGAAAAGAGATACTTTGAGTCTTGACCCCCCCCCCCCTTTTAGCGCCTAATCTTTAGAAGCTCTAAGCGCTTTACACCATCTATAATGATACGACCACACAACAGAAAAACGAATGACAAAAACTATGAAATTGGAAAACATAAAAACATGCTGAAAACATAATAAGATACAAAACATTATTAGGTATCTAAGTTTTTTCCTGCAGTCGAAGAAGGCGAGTTTTATGAGCACTCAAGATATGCAGCCGTGCATATGTTCATGGCATGTTGGTGCAATGTGAGAATACTGTCGAGAGTAACACTTAGGTTTCGTACTGACTGAGATAATTTAATGTTGGTGATGCTGATATGTGTTGTCTGAGGTAAAGGATGTGAATGAGAAAGTCTTCGTGTTGTGATCAGAATAGCCTCAGTTTTATCATCATTCATTTGCAGCTTGTTACATGTCATCCATGATTTCACATCAGAAATGCACCTCTCTACTCCATGGATGGTGTCATCAACTTCAGTTGGGTGGCTAGACTTGTATATTTTGGTGTCATCAGCGTACAATTGGTGAGGCACTGGGTGATGATCAAAGACACTTGAGAGCGGCTGAGTGTATATAATGAAGAAAACAGGTCCAAGAACAGATCCCTTTTGGAACACCACAACATGCGTCAACTGAGCTGGAATGTATTCCATTTGCATATATAAGCTGTGTCCTGTTGACTAACTAAGACTTGAACCACTGTAAGGCTATATTCTGAATGCCAAATACATGCTAGAGACGGTGAAGAAATATATCATGGTCTATTGTGTCAAATGCTGCAGATAAATCCAGGAGAGTGATGGCTGTAATCTTTCCACTATCCAAAACAGAGAGAATGTCATTAAATACTTTCAGAAGAGTAGTTTCCGTACTGTGGCAAGGGCGATATACAGACTGTACTTTACTAAAAAGACTGTTGAATTCAAATGAGATTCAAGTTGGGTTAGAACAACCTTTTCTACGATTTTTGATATGAATGGGAGATTAGAAAATGGGCGGTAGTTTTTTTAATCGTTATGGTCAAGTTTTGATTTCTTCAGCAGAGGCTTTACGATGGCAGTTTTGAGAAATGATGGGAATTCCCCCGATGAGAGAGAGATATTAATAACATCAGTTAGTGAAGGCAATATTGGGTCTAAGAACTCAAGCAGCAGTGATGTCGGAATTGCATCAAGTTCACATGACTTTGGTGCACACTCTTCATCACGATTGTCTGTACTAAATCAATAGAGACAGGTTCAAATGCTCCTAATGGTTGTCGCTGAAACTCTGTATCGTACCTGTATGGTGACAAGTCAGTTGCAATTGTGTTGTCAAGCGAATCTCTAATGGTTTGTACTTTGTCACGGAAGAAATTTGCAAATTGGTCCGGAAGGTCTACTGGAGAGAAAGTAGTTGGAAGTGGTGTACATTTGTTCCTTGACATTAGTTCGTTAATTATCTCGAAGAGCTCTTTGCAGCTAGAACTCTCCGTGATCTTAGTACTTTAGTGGGATAACGTTGCTAAATGGAATATGTTTGTGACGTTCTTCTGAGCGGCTTCATAGGTTTTTTTTATGAATAGTGAGTCTGGTGGAAAGCCAAAGCCTCTCTGCTTTTCGGCGATGTCTTTTAGCAGTGCGAAGCTGGTCTCTAACACTGCAATACCAAGGAGAACACTTTTTTATTGATATTCTGCATTTGGTGGCTGGGGCATGTTTTTTCAAGCAATGAACGCAGGCAGTTATCGAGTTGTTCCGTTGTTGGATGTAAAACAAGTTGTTAGGTTTTCTTGGATGTCATGCATGAATTTGGTTCTATTTATCATAAGGAGGTTTCTCTTAGTAGTAAATAGAGGTGGAGGGTTAGGGACTGATACATCGAGATGGCATATAATGTAGAGGTGATATGATGCAAGTTCGTGGGATACAAGGGTGCATTGCAGAATATTATCATCAGGTCTATAAAGAAACCAGTCTAAAATGTGACCAAGTTGATGGGTGCGTTGGTTAACTGACTGTTTAAGATTGAAAACATGAAGGGAATCTAGGAGATTTGACGTGTATGGGTTTCCAGGACAGTCAAAGTGAAAGTTGAAATCTCCAAGAATAATTAGGTTGCCACCTATCGAATATCCATACTCCAGAAGATTTGGAAACTGCTCCAAAAGAGAGATTCAGCCAGCTTGTTTTTTCTACTAGGAGGAGGGCGGTAGAGACAGCAAAAAATGAACTGACCTTTATTTCAGTGTGAGTGTTGTTTGGACTAGTTCAAAGATGTGTGGCGGAAATTGAAGGTTGTGTTGTACTTAAGGCATTTTATCATGGAATTCTTTATGATCCCACCTCCGCGAGAGTTGCGGGGGAACGACTTGATGGAGTAATCGCTGGGTGTTAAATCCGCACACTTGGGTTCACCGCCTGATGGTTTTAACCATGTTTCTGTCAGGAAGAAGACGTCGATATTCTGGTCGTTGCTAAAATTAACTATTTCTGTGTGTTTTTCCGGTGGTCCTACTGATTGAGCGTTGAATAATGCAATACGTAGTGGTATCCCTGGGGCAGTTGACACAACGGTTGACGATGTAAGAGGAATTTTAACCAGGTTATCAAAATTAACGGCAGAATTTTTAAAATGTTTATCTGTTATGGACGAAAGGGAGATAACTGGAATTGTTCTTCATGTTCTACGGCGGCCAGCTTTGAAACAACGTTTCTTTAAAAGAATAGGGAAGGAGTTTAATGGCTTCAACCAAGTGGTCATATTTAATGGTTTTGTGACATGACATTGTTATTGTATTGATATTGGTTGATAGAAAGGACTTCAATTGTTTCAACCGACTCGTCATATTTGAAGGTTTTATGACATAAGACACTCTTACTGTATTTACGAGGACGGAGTCTAATTGTTTAAACCGATCACAATTTGAAACTGAGACAACACCGTATTCACAAATTATATATTCACTAAGGTTCAATCGGATTAAAATCAGATCTCCAGTCTCCGGCGGAAAGACCTAGGAGCGAACGGTTAAGGATCATGTTCTGGAGAGCCTTGAATTAGCCAATGAAAATACAGCTTTCACAATACTGAATGGGAATCGAATCGTTCGGCACACACTGATGCTTGTCAACCACACTGCTCAGTGTCCCAAACACAAAGATAGGACCATCTGGCTTATACAATTTGCTATTATTTGTAATATTATAGGTCATCAGACCAAGACCACTAAGGACCGCTGTCAGATCTTTACGTAGAACAATTAAGATCTGAATTTAATCAGATGAAGTCTAAGTGACACCTTGGAAGGCAAGATAGTTTTCACTGATATTTAATTTTCTTTATATCTTTCAAATTCAAGAAAACTTCTCTGGCAAGTGAACAATCGCTAATATAAATAATATTTTGTTCAATCCATTTCTTGTACATGATGGGTAATCCATTTTTTGTACATGATGAGTAATCCATTTCTTGCACTTGATAGGTAGTCCATTTCATGTACGTGATCGGTAATCCATTTCTTGCACTTGATAGGTAATCCATTTTTTTACGTGATCGGTAATTCATTTATTGTACATGATGGGTAATCCATTTCTTGCACGTGATGGGTAATCCATTTCTAGTACGTGATGGGTAATCTATTTCTTCTATGATGGGTAATCCATTTCTTGTACTTGATGTTTAATCCATTTCTTCTACATGATGTTTAATCCATTTCTTGCACTTGATAGGTAATCCATTTCTTGTACGTGATGGGTAATCCATTTCTTGTACATGATGGGTAATCCATTTCTTGTACTTGGTAGGTAATCCATTTCTTGTACATGATATTTAATCCATTTCTTGTACATGATGTTTAATCCATTTCTTGCACTTGATAGGTAATCCATTTCTTGTACTTGATGGGTAATCCATTTCTTGTACGTGATGGGTAATCCATTTCTTGTACGTGATCGGTAATCCATTTTTTTACATGATGGGTATTCCATTTCTTGTACATAATGGGTAATCCATTTCTTGTACTTGGTAGATAATCCATTTCTTGTACGTGATGGTCTTCCATTTCTTCAATATGATGGGTAATCCATTTCTTGTACTTGATGTTTAATCTATTTTTTGTACATTATGGGTACTTTGATTGCTAATATATGTGTGTTCATCCTTAATTTCGTGACCATAACATTTCTCCTGTTTGAAGTATATTTTTTAGCTTTAAAATTTTCCAAGCCAAAAAAAGCAGCACGCCAATGGATAATGTATATGCATATTCATCTCCTAATATTGCAATTATAATGATCTGGTATATTTCATATTCAAACAAATTTACTTTTCATTGTTAGAATTATGCGAATCTTAGTTATTTTTGGCGATAATAAAAATGTTTTAGTATCTATCATTGCTAGTCATCTTGGTAGATATACATAAACATAATCTCTCTTTGAACTCTATTTACTTGTGACTTCCATATAAATGTGAAAAATATTTCATTCCATTCGCTATTAAAATCATGTGGCTGGTTTGGTAAGGAGATAAGCAAATAGTTTAATTTTGGAATCACTGGGGTTTTCAAAAGTGTTATTTTTACCAACTGGTGTTAGGGTTCGTTTTGCCCAGTTCAACAAAACTTTCTTAATAGTGCATGCTTTATTTTAAAAATGTATTTAGATTATTCAGGTTGACTGAAAACTTTATACCCAGCAGAGTAAATATAATAACCCATTGCAGTTTAGACAATGATGAAAGGTTTCTGCACTGTATTTTTTGCTTCCTTTCACCAACGTATGAAATAGATGGCACCATAATTTGACTTCACTAGCGATTATTGGATACACACACTCGAATTACAATGGTTTCAATATCGTGTTATGCACACAGTTCTACCGACGAATATATTTTGTTGAATATAGACATAGTTCTACCAAAGAATACATTTTGTTGTATACAAATAGAGTTATACCGAAGAATATATTTTGTTTTATACAAATATAACTATTCCGATTAATACATTGTGTTTTATACAAATATAGTTATACCTTTGAGCAGCTGAGAGGGTTAACCCTACAACGTTTTGAGACAAAATTTTGATTGAAATCTTAAAACGAGATTTCCTACGATCTCATTTTAACCAAAAAAAATGTCTCAGGGGCAAAACCCTACAACGTTTTTAGACAAAAAATTGATTGAAATCCTTAAACAAACCTTCCTACGAAATCTCATTTTAACTAAAAAAATGAAAACGGAGATTTTTCGATTTTTCAATCAAAATTTTGATTGAATCCTTAAACGAGCCTTCCCTACGATCTCATTTTAACCAAAAAAAGGGTGAACCCTACAACGTTTTTAGACAAAAAATTGATTGAAATTTTAACGAGCCTTCCCTACGAAATCTCATTTTAACTAAAAAAAATGAAAACGGAGACTTTTACGTTTTTTTAATTAATTTTGGTCGCAACTTGTTGTCATTCACCCTCTCTGCTGCTGAAACTTTCAGTTCTGGTTGACAAAAAATAATAAATGATTTTAACCGAATATTTGATCCAGTCCGATACGATATCGTGTCCCAGGATCATGTAAATTTATTGTTACAAATCCGTGCGGGGTGACTGAGCGTTACTAAAGAAATTTCTAAATTGATTATGATCCATATCACCGCAGCACCAAGTTTGCCAAATATTTCTAAGAGTATGAGTATCAACTCCGTTGAATACACACAATAAATTGCAGTTATCTCTGATCACTTTTGGAATCTGTGTGTAGCGTTGAGTGACATATATCACGTCCGTGTTTTTATGCCTGCCTCGGGAAAATATTCTAGCAGGATTTTTTTGTTTATCTAACATCACATCGTCGTATACGATTAAATTGTTAATGTTTCGATCAAGATCTTCAACTGATGGTGCCTCGTCAATATCGGTTATAAAATCAACGACGTTCTCGCCTGCAATCTCTGAAGCGTTTTCATTAAAATCTTTTAGCACTTCATAGCATCGTTGATCATCTACGCTAGGAGCAACTAAATACAACTTATCCCACTTCATCCATCTCATTATTAAATTGAGTAACAATTGCGTCTTGCCGGATCCAGATGGCCCGATTATAATCATCCGGATAGAATTTGGTAGCGCTGCATGATGCTTAACCGGTTCTCTTGTTTTAGTCGCTGAAAAATCAATTATATCCATATCTCTATACATAAATTATGGATCTATATTGTGTGAAGTGTAAAACGTGTACTGGCACAGATGACTTGATGACGATTACAACTAAAAATAACCGATCAGCGCTTTCTGGTAAATGCGTACAATGTAGTACAAAGAAATTTAGATTTATTTCACTTGGTAAACCCAAGGAACCTTTAAAAAAAAACGAGGAGGTGATATCGCAGCCAAATTGGCAAAGCTCCCTGGAACCCCATGGGCAAAGTACCCCGGAGAAAAGCACCTTCCAGGATATAGCTACTGTGGCCCCGGAACACGATTAGATATCAGACTTGATGATCAAAATCAACCTCGACGTGGTGAAGAACCGATAAACGCTATTGATAAGGCGTGTCATGCTCATGATGTTGCATATAGGAGCAGCGATTTGCAGCAAAGACATCTCGCAGATGTGAAATTAATTCATGCGTTAAATGCTATTCCTGATAAATCCTTCAAAGAAAAATTAGCTTCATGGTTAATAAAATCGGCTATGAAAAGCAAATTGATGTTAGGTGCTGGTAATTAATAACAACATGGAATCTATTTATTATTCTCCAAAAGGATACTGGCGGGGTAACGCTGCAATCAATAAACTCGCTAACGCAGCAAAAGTAAAAAATACCACTGCAGCGAACTGGTTATCTAAACAGGCTATATGGCAAATATATCTACCAGCGCCTAAACAAATTAATTACTCGCATTTTGATGTGACTGTCCCTAATGAAGTTCATCAGGCTGATATATTATATTTGCCACATGATCGTGGTTACAAATACGCGCTAACCGTAGTTGATGTTGCAAGTCGATACAAACAAGCAGAGCCGTTAAAAACAAAATCATCAACTGAAGTAGCTTCTGCGTTTGAAAGGATTTATCGAAAGGGTCCTCTGAGTTGGCCAAATCTGTTACAAGTTGATCCTGGCAAGGAATTTCAAGGCCCTGTTTTATCAGCGATGAAGCATCACAAAGTCACCATCAGACGGGGGCATACTGCGTCACATTGCGATCAGGCAATTGTAGAACGATTTAATCGGACTCTTGCTGAACGGTTATTTGGATATCAATACGCGAAGGAGTTTATTCAGGATAAAAGTTCCCGTTAATGGGTTAAGAGATTACCAGCTGTGATTACCGCGCTCAATAACGAAATTACTCGAACAATTAACATGAAACCTATCAACGAGATTAAAAAGAAGTCTATACCTAAAATGGAAATAGAAGGAATTTCGCAAAATGATTCTAGCGTTTCCCAACCAATTCTTGGTAGTAATGTCACTGTTAGGTATTTATACGAACCAGGAGAGTTGGAAGGTGGCACAAAAAGGGCTACTGATCCTATTTGGAGTGTTACTGCACACAAGATAGCTACTATAACACGATCAACTGGTAGACCTCCAATCTATAAATTGGATTCAACTGCCCCTCAGCGGGGATTTACACGCGAACAACTCCAAGTGATTCCTGACGATACTCAATTACCACCACAGGGTCTTAACTAGCGCCGTTGCGTCTATTGCACTCAAGACAAGTCAACATCACATTGTTTCTGATATGACCAATGCTGCTATTCTTTCTGTCTACGGTAAATTGGCGAGGATCCTTATCCGAATACTGCCAACGCATTATACAATTGCAACTCGCGCAGTGATTATTCTGTTGTTTCTTCAAAGTGATTATTAATTCAGCATCAATATCAAATTCTCGTTGTTTTTTTTTATCCTGCTGTTTATAACCAGAAAGTTTTTTTCTGATTATGTCCTCGATGATATCACCAGTGATGAAATCACCAGTGACAATATCACTTATTGCATTGTCATTAGGATTTTCAAAGACAATTCTTCTAAGCTGATTTATTTTTCGTACTCTGGATACTGCGAGATAGACTAAATTTGACCATTCGATGCGATTATCTACCATCCAAACAATTGTATCCGATATAGTTAATCCCTGTGAAGAATGTATCGTCGCTGCGTATCCTAGCGTCCACGGGGATTTATTAGCAAGCAATGCATCTTCAACGACGCTGATATCAACCAGCACAATATCATTTAATACGAGAATTTATTTTTCACGCTGTCCTGGAATATCAACTTCTATATTCTGTTTTCGTGTATCCGAAGGCCTATAACAAAGAGGTACTGGAAGTACGGCAAATTTTTCTTTATGCAATTCAAATAACTTCATCTGAAGTGTGTCTCTGACAATTTTTCTACTTGCAATTATCAAATCGTTTGGTCTCCACGTTTCCCAAAAATCATTCATTGGAGTCTCTGAAATCACTTCACGCGCTATTTCACATTGGATTCTATCCGGTTGTAATCTAATTAGCGCTTTGAATTCTCGTAATCGTTCATCAATTGACCTATAATCAGTGTTAATTTCTTCATAATAGTCAACAAAACCCTTTAGCCATTCATGTGGGGATGCATCGACAAATGGTGGTGGTTGGTCGTGATCACCGCACATGACGACTTTTGTGTTTTTGTTTAACAACCACTCGAGAAATGTTTGTAATACATCTAATGACACTGTGCATATTTCATCCCAGATTATGATTTCAGGAATGAATTTATCACCCATTCGATCAGGAGTCCATTTGTCACCCTTCCATCGAAAGAAACTATGGTAAGTACAGGCATTTACCCCTCGCTGTATCATCTCTCTGGCGAGTCTGTGAGTCGGTGTTAGCACAATCATGGTTGACCGACGAAATAATTCGATTGCACGAGTTGTCTTTCCTGACCCACCACAGCCGTTTAAATAAACTGTCTTGTATCTACATACGGGATCAGATACCGGTGGTGCATTAGAAAATTCTGATTGAATTTCAATACGGTTATAACAAAGATATTTATCATCCATGGGAACGTCTGCGGATTCACAATACTCGTGTAGTGTTTCCCTTTTAAATCGCCAACGCCCCCACGCTTCCTCGGGATCTGTGAATGCCGCTACAGCTGATTTGTATTCACTGTGGATATACATCGAATCAGTGGCTACTCTAACCGCGGTATCTGGAAATCTATTTATCATCGAAAATAGATTAATAGAAGCATAGGCTAGCATAGAACTTCTCAAATGTGTGTACTGGGAATTATATCCATCACAGTAGGTAACAACCGTACCTAATTTCTCACCATTGGATAGAAAAGCATCCTTACGGGATACAAGTTTTCCCTGTTTCGTTAAATCCGTTACAATAAAATCGTATTCAGCGACGTCTATGATCAACCGCGAAGAGTATTTTGCATTGTCGTATCTTCCACCTTGGGTAAATTTACCTATTATTCTTCGTCCAAAATCTTTTGCTTGTTCTTTTTTAATTTCAAATAACTTCTTAGACCAATTTATGATTTGTTCTTCATTGAAATCAGGAAACAGTTTTCGCTGTTCGCTAATTATTCTATCTAGATCGGGTTGTGGTAGCCAAACTTCTTTCTGAGCTCGATAGGATATAATCGCTTCACTGACAATTAACGATATTAGCATACCACAATCGATCATATATCTCAATAACACTATTGGCATCCAGGCCTTTTCAGATAGGTGTCTACCAAGCCAAACATAACTACACGGATGTAACCCTGTAGCTAATTCGAATGATATCACACGAGCGAATCCAGTTAAATCAAAATCAGGCAATGGACCATTAATCGCTACACGAGTCATTTCATGCGTGGGGTGTCCAAATCGTTTAAAATACTCAGAGCATTCCCCATACCCGAGAAAACTTCCAGGATAACACGCGGATATATCAATTGAAATCATACCATCACGTGAGTATTTTGTATTCCACAGTCCTCCATGACCGAATTCGACGCAACTCAATTTAACGTCCTCGAGAAACTCACTTCGTGTTGGACGCCATGAGTTTTTTCTCTTGCAAAGTGAGCTACCACTGATGGAATAGTAAAACTATCTGTTAATAGTTTTTCATGGAAACTCTCCGGTGAAAAATCATTTGCAATTTTTCTCATTCTAATATCTAACTCTTCAACGCGATATAATTCACCATTTGGTCTTACAAATTGATCGAATCCTATTTCGGGATCTTCATCACTTCTAAGTAACCACACTGACACAGGATCATCCTTACACAGCGTGTGAATAGCATCGAATAATTTCTCATTATAAAAAACATCCCCGACGAACTCCTTAGGGATATATTTCACGGTTCGTTCTCGTGGAAATATTGTTACTGCAGGTGTCCACGCGTGTTTGTTATGATCAATAATCTGTATTGGCGCTCCATTTTTGTTATATTTCGGTTCGTATAATACTTCTCCGGTTATCGTCATAACGGTTATTGGGAATCTTAATGATGTTTCTAATTTAGCTATATCAGAAATCTTTGCACCATGCTGTTTCACTGTCAGTTCCCATTCGGTTATTTTCCTACGTCGCAGATCAGTTAGTTTATTTCCTCGGGATGCATTTGTGAAGTGTTCCATTACCCGTGTTGCTACACAATTCATTGAACTAGAATATTCCATAGGAGCTAGTTTTGCAATATTGGGTTTATCATTTAGCGGGTATATTCCATAAACAACTGCTGTTACAGGATAAGATCTCTCGTAGTATGGTTTGTCGATTCCAGTTAGAATTCCTGGTTTGGAATCTCTACTCAGTGTGATTGTTTTTTTATTCTTGAGGATTGGTTCAAATTTATCCCTAATAATCCATTTGCCATCGACTTCGATAATGAATTTTATTCGGAAAAAATACCTTTTTTCCCCAACACGTGAAATTATCACTGCTGCTTTTTCATCATTCATGGTAGCGTCAACAACACCATCAATTCGAAATGTTGACCAACAATAAGATGCTCCATCACGCTTGAATTCATTAAAACAGTCTCTGATTTTACTAATCATGGCTTTATCAAGAATTGTATTCTTTGGTGTATTAGAAACTATATCAAGATTGAATTGAGCATCCTTCCAGGGTAATCTCATGGACGTTTTTTTTGGATTAAATTTAGGATTAATTTTTAATAATCTCTTAAACTCTTTCATGTTTCCGTCTATTAAAAGTTTTTTGGGTTTATCGAGATTAAATTTAGGATTAATTTTGTTACGTTTTTTGGGTTTATCGAGATTAAATTTAGGATTAATCTTCAATAATCTCTTAAACTCTTTCATGTTTCCGTCTATTAAACGTTTTTTGGGATTATCGAGATTAAATTTAGGATTAATCTTCAATAATCTCTTAAACTCTTTCATGTTTCCGTCTCTTGGACGTTTGAGATTAAATTTAGGATTAATTTTGTTACGTTTTTTTGGTTTATCGAGATTAAATTTAGGATTAATCTTCAATAATCTCTTAAATTCCTTATCAGTATTGAATTCAGCATTTTTCGAAGGCGTTCTCCTTAATTCCCTCATGCTATAATTAAAACAAGCATTTAAATGAAAGATTTATATATAATGAATCACTGCAAATGGCTCATGATTGGATCAACGACTCCATGTAACAAATCATGTAGAAAGGAATTCTGTGGGTATCATATGCAAAGCTTTCGTCGTGGAAGCCTTGGTCCATTACCCTGCATACGATGTGGGGTTGGGGTCAGGGGAGAATCGCAGTTATGTCTGAGTTGTGGTGGTAAACGATATAGGGAATTGAAGCGTTATTATGACAAAATAATAAAAAATGGACAATCAATCAGAAATTATGACCCTGAAAAAGTCCTTGACTCTGTCCCTGACAAAGTCAGTATCAAGGATAAAGTCATAAGAACCACCCAAGACTACATCGAAAGATTTTCCAAAGATGTAATCATTAGACCAAACAATGAATTAGACAAACAATAGTATAGTATATAAATGAACCAAGAATTCAGACCACACCCTGTGATTACAAATTATGAAGCATCTAGTGATGGTGTTGTAAGAAACCACAGACTGAAGAAACCAGTTGGGTGGGATAATGGTACGGGGTATTTGAGATTTACTGTTGGAAAGAAGAAATATTACTGCCATCGTTTCGTGTATGAATGCTTTTATGGATTGATCGAGGATGATTTTGTTATTGATCACAAGGATTCTAATCAAAAGAATAATTCTTTATCAAATCTAGAAGTTGTTACACAGAGTGAGAATTTGAAACGGGGAAAGACTGGTACTTGCAAAACGGTTGGGAAGAGACCAGTAAAATCATTTAATACAACAACTAACGAGGAAAAAATATTTTCATCTATGAATAGCGCCGGAAAATATTTCAATATTTGTATGTCGTCGGTACAAAGAGTTGCAGAGGGGATAACCAAGACGGCCATTTAAAAAAAGAACGGACAGAAAATTAAATTTAGTTATGTCTGATGCGTCATATTTTTCATTTAGAAATATATAATTGTTATAGAATAATGAATTCTGAAAAAATGAATAGCATTATTGATGAAATTTTAAAATTGAAAAATCAGGATATCAAACTATCAGATGGTTTAAATCCTGATCAAATCATGTCTGATTTTCAGGATATAGAATACGGAGTCAACAACAATAAATATATGCTGCCAAAGCAATACGCGCTCATCAAAAGAATTCAGAATTCTATTCGGGACTCTCTTGCATTCTCCAGTGACGTAAGTGTGTTCGCTCCGTTATATACTATCGTAGAACGAATACGAAAAGAATTAGGTAACGAATACGAATTGAAAAAGGAGGTTAATTCTAAAATTAGAAACCTACGGGCGTTAATTCAAGAAAATGAACAATTTTGACCGTGACCGATCTTCAAAGAGATTTTGTCATTTTTTGATTGTAACCGACCCTCAGAGAGATTTTGTCGTTTTTTGATTGTGACCGACCCTCAAAGAGATTTTGTCGTTTTTTGATTGTGACCGACTCTCAGAGAGATTTTCATTTTTTTAGCATTTTTTGATTGAAAATGTCAAAATCAGTGAATAAAAAATGTTTCACACACACTGAATAAAAAATATTTCACATTGAATAAAAAAAAATATTTCACATTGAATAAAAAATCGATAGGCCGTTAATAGATGGTTTAGTCGATATGATAATTCCGATTGATCAAAAATAGAAATGTGGAAAGTGTGATATTAATTATTTTATATACAATTTCCACACTTTCCACATCAATGATAATGCTGTTAAAATGTCAAAACAACGCTTCCATGATCGTGTTAAAAATCATCTGATATGTCAGATTGATCAGCGTAGAATGAGGGAAGTGTGATAATTATTCTTTTATATACAATTTGGACACTTCCCTCATCACTGATAACGCCCTTAAAACAACAAAATAACGCTTCCATGATCGTGTTAAAAATCATCCGAAGTGTCGAATTAACTGAAAATTGTTTTGCAATTGAAAAATTGTTTACGATTTCAAATAATGGTCAATGAAGCATTAACGACCCGATTGGCTCGTGAACGACTAGATGCAATCAAGAGATTTATACCAATTCGAGATTCTGTAAGAAATAAACTGCAACAACGACAGAGTTTACAAACGGATTTTGCTGTGGGGTCTGAAGAATTGTTTAAACCAGTAACCACAGCAACGAAAGGGGTAGAGCATGCTATACTGGGAGATGATCCCGAGACGGGGAAATTTGTTATCGGTGAACTTGAAAAAATAGCAGCGAAAACTGAACAAACAAAACAGGCTGTACAAAAAATAGAATCAAAAAGAGCAGTAGATGATCTACGCGTGAGATTTAACGAGGAAGGGTTAGCAGAAATCGATAAGACTGATTCAACAGAAATTCCTGCGCTTGTTGTTACGACTTATGAAAACAGAAAAAAAATGTTGAAACCAGAACATCATAAGTTTGTTAAGAATTTAACTCATTGGGCTGATATATTCTACAAAATCAAAACTAAAAAAAGTCAAATTAAGACAGATAGTGCATCATACATTGAATATATCAATGCGGTGGGTATAGTGTATAAACAATATGAAGAGTTAAACAGCAACAAAAACCGCGAAAATTGCGAGGAAAGCGACAGCAACCTGCAAAGAAAATATCTTTTTCACCTAAAAAACAACAACTACCACCTGATGATGATGATAGATATTTACAAGAAACGGATTTAGAAAAACTGGATGAAGCAACTGGTTTTAGCGGAAGTGGATTGCAAGATTCCAGTGGACCCCCAAGTGGTGTATGTCCTGGTAGTGTTCTCAGTGATATATCACGATTAGAAGTTCTTGTAGGAGGTTTCCGAGCTGGAAATAACTCGCCGGAAATAATTAATGAAGCAGCTGATATCTGTAGACGATTATTTCAAGGCGGTATCATAGATATCAGCACATATCGAGATTTCATTGGCGAGTTAATGGAAGATTATCACAGTGATTAATCACCGAGACTGAATAAAAACGCTAGCGTTTCCAATTGATAAATTGTTTTACAATTGAAAAATGGTTTCTGATTTCAAATAATGATCATACACTACAATCATGATAAACCAACCCCCGTCTATGTAGTTAATTCACGGTTTCCAGTTTATAGAGCATACTATGGTGATGGTTTAGGTAATACCATTGCGGGGTTATTTGCAAGAATGGCTCCAAAAGTGATGCCGTTAGCTAAACAATTATCAATGAAAGCAATTGATGTTATTCGTGATAAGGGTATCAGTGCTGTTGGTGATCTTGCCGTGAAAGCGTTTTCAACCGCGAAGAATAAAATAACATCATTGGTGAAATCACGAAGAAACCGTTACCGTCTACCGCGGAAATGCCTGCACGGGTTAGTAAAATAATAAATAACGCAGTAGACGAAAAACTAGCATCGTTGATAACTCCCGACCAAAGCAATAATGCAAATATGATAGCAGGAAGCGGCTTTAAAAAACTACGTCGTTGAAATCCTACGGATTTTCACGCTAGCGTTTTTCATGATGAAAATCGTTTACGATTTCACGATTTAGACTCTGATAAATAGAATAAAATGTTCAAAAAGTCACATGATCCAGCGTTTGATATAGACGCCCCAGTTGGCAAGGATGATTCTGTACGCGATTATCAATATTACGCCTATCATGCAATAGACTCAAATAGTCGATCAAGAATTGAACTTCAAGTCCATGATACCAGTAAATACTTTCTACCCGCTGAAGCGTTTATTGAAATCGAAGGAGAACTTGTAACAGTTGCTGATACTCCTGCTGTACCAGCACCGTATCCAGCTGGTACTCAAGTCGGGTTTGTCAATAATGGTATCATGGCGCTATTTGAGAGTGCAAGATGGAAAAGAAATCGAGTCTATAGATCGCGATGTTGATGTGGCTACAACAATAATCGGGTTAGCGAGATATTCTGATGATTATACAAGATCGGCGGGACCTTCTATGATGTTTGCAAAAGATGTTAAAAATACCGCTGGAGGAATTCAATTTGTTGTAAGACGACCAAAGAATAATGCTGGTACCGCTAATATTGATGCCGAAGATATGATTATAAACAACGATGTTAATTTCAATCTAGGAGCTGCAACACGTATGTCAATGTTGCAAGGAGCACGTAAATCATTTTCATGCGCGATTCCACTGCATCACATATTTGGATTCTGTAGAAACGTCTGAAAAGTTATCTACGGGGCGAAGCATACAGTATCGCTTGTACGAAAGGGTGATGATAATGACGCAATTTGGAGGATTCCAGCAGACAATGCAAATCCCAATGCTGATGCCGGTAAAGTCAATTTAACAAAAATATCATTGTGGATGCCAATGTTGACTCCATCAATCACCGCAGAAGGACGATTACTATCATTTATGGATCAAGGAGGAAAATCATTACTAAGTTGGTTAACCGTGAGTACAGATGTTAAACAATCAAATCTGAACGGGTTATTCACTTGGAACCTAGCATCAAAACAAGGTGTTGCTGCGCCACGTCATATATTTGTAGTGTTACAGGATAACACACGAGTTGGCGATCAACGTTTCAGTCATATGATATTTGATCCATTAGGTGTTAAAGACGTCTCACTGAGAATAAACGGCCAGCAGGAACCATCTGAAGATGTTCAACTTGATTACACAGAAAATTATATTGCTCGCGTGTATCATAGGTTGTTGTCGTTTATGGCACGCGATCAAAATGTCGATACTGGTCTACAAATATCACAATACGACTTTAAGAATCTGTATCCGATCTATTACTTTTCGCTGGAACATGTTGATTTAACAAGACAGTCTGTCGTTGATATACACTTTAGAGCTAATATAACCCGTCCTGGTGCTATTGCTAATTATAGAGCGGTTGCTGTCATTCTCAGCGACAAATCAATGCTACTCAAAGGTGTTGGAGGAAGAATGAGAGTGGTAGATGCGCCAGTGGAAAACATGTAATTGAAATCCTCTATTTAGAATTAATCTATTACGTATAATGTCGTATAGTAATATCAATGTGTCGTTGACACCTGGTCAATTAAAAATATTGCAATCCAAATCAGCTAAGCAATGTGGAACCACAATTACGCTGAAACCCAATCAAATAACTGGCGGGGCGAATAAATTATCGCTGACAACTCGTCAAGTAAAACATTTCAATGATGCACTTGTAGCAAAAAAAGGTGTTCAGGTTACTCTTTCTGCAAGCGCGATTAAAAACATGGAAAAGACTGGTGATATATTCGCGCTGTTAGGGTTGATTCCAGGGTTGATTGCCGCAGTGGCCCCAGCGGTAGCTAAAGCGGCAGCGTTAGGGGCTGTTGGTACCGCGGCAGGAATGGCACTAAAGAAAGCAACGGGGAAGGGGTATAAAAAAAGGGAAAGGGTCTAAGACTACCAGGAACCCCGTATTCGTGGTACAGCGGGAGATCCGTTCACGGATCAGGTCTAAGACTAGGACCAGTTTATTAACTAAAAAATCTTCGATTTCCAAACCTATGGTTGTGGAATCTTTGATTGAGGAACCGATGGTTCCTATGTCCAATTTTGATTTACTCGATGCTGCTAAAAAACTCGCCATAAAAAACTTCAGAGGTGTTTTTATGAAGGATCAATTACCGACACAACCCAACAGCGTTGAAACCGGTATCATTAATCTCGATAACAGCACCGGACCTGGTACTCACTGGGTTGCATATGATATTGATCCACGTGGGATTGTCTATTTTGATTCATATGGATTATCACCGCCGAAGGAATTCATGCGTTATATAAAAACTTTTCCAATGAAGACTTGGTATTCTACGCTACCAACACAACAAATGAATGATCCACCAATATGCGGCAGCGAAGTATTAAATATCCTTGATGCTATTTCTAACTCCTTGGGTAACCCAAGGGGAAAACCACCTCATGTTGTCGTAAATGAATACACCAGCAATCGCTGGAAATCGAAACGATTTTAGAGAGAGAGAGAGTTTTACAATAATATGATTGATATTTGGGGAAGACCTCTGAAACCTAAACCCGATGACACTGCAACCGGTGATTCTTTCAAGAATATAAAAAAAAAAATAATAGAAGATGAAATCGCTGAGACTTTGAACTTAACAAATGTTGATCCCAATGAAATAGTTGTATTTCAAGACAAACAGGGTAAATTGAAAAGCAGTAATGTGTCGTTGAATGATATTTTGATACGACAACACAACGCCGCTGAAAACTCTATTGCGCTGTATTCCAGCGGCGAACGACTTAGACCAGGCGCACTTGTGTCTACGATCACCGACGCAATTGCCGCCCACGACAGCATGATTGCCACCCGCGGCCGTGAGCTGGATGATTATATACGAGGTTATAATACTTTTCGCAAAAATGTCGTACATAAATTCTTTGGAACCCCTCTTGTGGTTGGCATGACTCTCGCTGAAATTAAAGACTTGTTGAATTCATTCTTCGCTAACAAGGAAGCTGGAAGGATGATGACTGCTTCAGAAATCAAGGCAAATTATCTTGATATTTACAATGATATTTCTAAACTAATAGAAAATCTTGAAAAGGTGCAAAAACCCACTAACGACGTCGTTGTTAAGTTTTTTGGAACCCCACTTGTGGCTGCCATGACTCTCGCTGAAATCAACGAGTTTATCGGCAAGCATACTCACAATGCTTACATCGCTAATAGTTTCTTTGGTGTCCCGGCTACATCTACAATGACTCTCAAAGATATTAATATGTTTATGGTGAGACAAACAACACTTAATACCATCGTTGATAAATTTTTAGGGAGAACACCTGTCTCTGAAACCACATCGTTGACAGGCCCGACCCTCGCTGAAGTTAAAAAAGCTATTGACGAACAAAAACGCATCAGCGAAATGGCAAAAAATTTCTTTGAGGGATCTGAAAGCTACAATATCACGACGACATATTCTCAACTCGACAGGTATTATGCCGCCCAAAAAAGTTTGGGATTTGAGCTCCTTTTGTTTTCATTTTTTAAACGCCGCGATGAAACGATGATGAAATATACCGAAATAAAAAAAACCTATCTCGACGTTTATGACGATATTCTTAAACTAAAAGAAAAATCTGAAAGGGTAAAGCATGGAACCTTTAATTGGGTAAAAGAATCTAATGCTAAATTGAAAGTCAATATCGAGAAGTGTCCTCATGGTATCTACAGGATGACGTTAATCTCTAACAAGCAATTTGATATCATCGTTAGCGGTAAAACCTACTTTAGTGGCACCGCGACAGTAATTATCGGGGTTGAAGAAGAATTTGAGATTGTCGCGGTTGATAACACCATTAGAAAAGAAATAACCTGGTGCTTAGAATTTGTATGTGAAGTAAATAACTAAATTGAAAGGAAAATCCTTCAAATTTCACAATTGAAAACGCTAGCGTTTTTAAAATAAAAATGATTTCATCAACGCAATGTCGCTATGATCAGGTCAGAGAATTTCAAACTAGACTCAAAACCCTCGCCGATGAGTATCAAATAAAAAAAAAAAATACCGACGAAGAATCACCGCAATTGATATTACTATGTACTCGGTGTCAAGCGTTCTCGCTGGCGCCGGAATAATACTTGCATCGGTTACAATGATTGCCCCGCTCGTAGTTCCAATTTGCATTTCTGCGGTGGCTACAATCGCGGGTATATCGACCGGGATAACAAAAAAGATATCATCATGCAGCCAGAGTAAACTGCAAGATTACTTAATTCAATTTCATATTGTATCAACCGCGTACTCGCAATTATCCTCGATGATATCGTCGTCACTCGATAATACAATTATATCAGATAGTGAGTTCTCAGCGATGCTCAGTATTTTTGATTCCGCGATATCAAAATTAGAGCGACAACAACAGTATAATAATAATGACAACACCGATGGAATTAGAAAACACGAACCCAAAAACCAGAATGATATCAATAACATCAACGATATCAGATACTGAGTTCTCAGTGATGGTCAGTATTTATTATTCCGAGATATCAAAATTAGAGCGACAACATGAGTATAGCAACGATGACAACACCGATGGAATTACTTCAACGAATAGTGGAGAACACGAACCCAGTACAAGCAAGTATGATATCAATAACATCAACGAAACCAGAGTTTAGTGTGAGTTTTCCTAGCCCAGGCCCCGTGAAGGAGATAGCGCTAGCAAAACTACGAGTGTATCACAGTTGGCCTAATATTAGATCAAAATCATTTGGTGGTCAACAACCGAATAATTCACTGGTGTTCGCGAATAAGAATAAACCAGACGGGACTCCAGACTGGAACGTCGTTTCAATACCAACCGGATCATATCAAATTGAACAAATCAATGATGAATTCGCGCGTAGAATAAAATCGATTACTGGAAAAGAATCGAAAATAGCTATAACGGTTCATGAACCGACACTATCATCCGCAATTGAAATAAGCACAGAAGGATACGTCGTAGATATCTATCAGAGGTCTATTAGAACCGTACTCGGATGGCCTGAATTACCACCCGGGGGAAAAACCGTTGATATACCCGAACCACAAAAAACTGATTATATCACCGCACCGACGTGATAAAACCCGATAATCCATTAAAAAGCTATATAGATCACCAATTCAGTATAGATTTTTTTGGTCTCGGATACCACGCAACTGGGAAAGAGAAGGAAGGGGAAGGAATAGAGGGACATCATTTTATTATCAAACCTAAAATCGTTGAAAATTTCACAGCAATGAATAACGATTTATCGCTGTTGTTAATACCCCTTAAATCCGGCTCTCTCACCCGAGATGAATTTATCAGCGTCGTAGAAACATGCAATAAAATTATCGACGATATGGAAACATTTAATTTGCAAATTATTCAGGATATATTAGATGAAGATAACCCAAAATCGAGAATAAGGTTTGCATCAGACCTTAATACCCCCGTCAAGGATATTCCAACCGTCAAACTACCAGGATATAACGTACCAGAACTAAAAAGACTTCTCAGTGATGCCATCGATGTTGGTTTCAAAATAATTCATGATGCATGGAGAAAAACAGCATCACAGGAAATAAAAATCCTCAAACATAATAATGACCCAGACGGTGGCGGCAGACATATTGCTCCGTTCAACGTGAATATTTCATCGGTGATTGCGTTAAATTTAGTGTGTGACGTTATCGAAGGAAGCTATCAAATTAATCTCGAACGATCAAATCAAGCTCAGCAAGGATATATTCTATACTCAGAATGCACCAATAGCCCCTCCAGGATTTTTAATAATTGAGTCTCCGGTTAATCCAGTCTATATGCGATGCCATAATAATTCGCTAACCAGAATTAATTTCAAACTCACAGACCAGTCCAATAATCTGATTGATCTACAAGAGGAGGTTTTACAAATTAGTCTGTTTGTGAAGTCCTAAAAGAATTTTCATCGTAAAAAAATTATTAACCCATAGCAGCAGAGAGGGTGAATGACAACAAGTTGCGACCAAAATTAATTAAAAAATCGTAAAAGTCTCCGTTTTCATTTTTTTTAGTTAAAATGAGATTTCGTAGGGAAGGCTCGTTAAAATTTCAATCAATTTTTTGTCTAAAAACGTTGTAGGGTTCACCCTTTTTTTTGGTTAAAATGAGATCGTAGGGAAGGCTCGTTTAAGGATTCAATCAAAATTTTGATTGAAAAATCGTAAAATCTCCGTTTTCATTTTTTTAGTTAAAATGAGATTTCGTAGGAAGGTTTGTTTAAGGATTTCAATCAATATTTTGTCTAAAAACGTTGTAGGCTTTTGCCCCTGAGACATTTTTTTTGGTTAAAATGAGATCGTAGGAAGGCTTGTTTTAAGATTTCAATCAAAATTTTGTCTCAAAACGTTGTAGGGTTCACCCTCTCTGCTGATCTTTGAATACATTTTGTTGTATACAAATAGAGGTTTTCTACTTGGTAGATAATCCATTTCTTGTATTACATTATGTTTTCCAAATTTCATTGTTTTTGTCATTTGTTGTTCTGTAGTATAGTCATATCATTATTGGTGTAAAGCGATTAGAGCTTCAAAAGATTAGGCGCTATACAAAGTCCTCATTATTATTATCATTATTATTACCGAGGAATATATTTTGTTGAATACAAATAGAGTTATACCGTTGAATACATTTTGTTGTATACAGAGTTCTACCGAGGAATATATTTTGTTATATACAAATAGAGTTACATCGATGAATACATTTTGTTATATACAAATAGAATTATACCGACCAATACATTTTGTTGTATACAAGTAAAGTTATATCGATGAATATATTTTGTTGTATACAAATAGAGTTCTACCGACGAAATCATTTTGTTGTATACAAAAAGAGTTATACCGAGGAATATAGTTTATTTTATACAAATATAATTATACCGATTAATACATTTTATTGTATACATATATAGTTATACCGTTGAATATCTTTTGTTGTATACAAATAGAGGTTACCGAGGAATATATTTCCCACGAACTTGCATCGGATCACCTCTGCATTGTATGCCATCTCGACATATCAGTCCCTAACCCTCCACCTCTATTTGCTACTAAGAGAAACCTCCGTATGATAAATACAACCAAATTCATGCATGACATCCAAGAAAACCTAACAACTTGTTTTACATCCAATAACGGAACAACTCGATAACTGCCTGCGTTCATTGCTTGAAAAACATGCCCCAGCCACCAAATGCAGAATATCAATTTAAAAAAAAAGTGTTCTCCTTGGTATAGCAGTGTTAGAGACCAGCTTCGCACTGCTAAAAGACATCGCCGAAAAGCAGAGAGGCTTTGGCTTTCTACCAGACTCACTATTCATAAACAAATCTACGAAGCCGCTCAGAAGAACATCACAAACATAGTCCATTTAGCCAAATCATCCCACTACAGTACTAAGATCACGGAGAGTTCCAGCTGCAAAGAGCTCTTAGAGATAACTAACAAACTAATGTCAAGGAACAAATGTACACCACTTCCAACTACTTTCTCTCCACTAGACCTACCAGACCAATTTGCAAATTTCTTCGATGACAAAGTTCGAACCATTAGAGATTCGCTTGACAGCACAATTTCAACTGACTCGTCACCATACATTTATGATGCAGAATTTCAGCGACAACCATTAGGAGCATTTGAACCTGTTTCTATAGATTTTGTACGGACAATCGTGATGAAAAGTGCACCAAAGTCTTGTGAACTTGATCCAATTCCGACATCACTGCTGCTTGAGTGCTTAGACCCAATATTGCCTTCACTAACTGATGTTATTAAAATCTCTCATCAGGGGAATTCCCATCATTTTTCAAAACTGCCATCGTAAAGCCACTGCTGAAGAAACCAACACTGGACCATAACGATTTAAAGAACTACCGCCCAGTTTCTAATCTCCCATTTATATCAAAAATCTTAGAAAAGGTTGTTCTAAACCAACTTGTATCTCATTTTAATTCTATCAGTCTTTTTAGAAATTAACAGTCTGCATATCGCCCTTGTCACAGTACGGAAGCTACTCTTCTAAAAGTATTTAGTGACATTATCTCTGCTTTGGACAGTGGAAAGATTACAGTCCTCACTCTCCTGAATTTATCTGCAGCATTTGACACAATAGACCATGATATATTTCTTCACCGTCTCTAGCATGTATTTAGCATTCAGAATATAGCCTTACAGTGGTTCAAGTCCTGCTGAGTCAATAGGACACAAATTATATCTGCAAATGGAATGCACTCCAGCCGAGTTGACGTATCTTGTGCTGTTCTACAGGGATCTGTTCTTGGACCTGTTCTCTTCATTCTGTACACTCAGCCGCTCTCAAGTGTCTTTGATCATCACCCAGTGTCGCACCAATTGTACGCTGATGACACCCAAATATACAAGTCTAGCCACCCAACTGAAGTTGATGCTACCATCCATGGAGTAGAGAGGTGCACTTCGAATGTGAAATCATGGATGACATGTAATAAGCTGATGATGAATGATGATAAAACTGAGGCTATTCTGCTCAGAACAACAAAGACTTTCTCATCCACATCCTTTACCTCAGACAATAAATATCAGCATCAATAACATTAAATTCTCACAGTCAGTACGGAATCTAAGCGTTACTCTAGACAGTATTCTCACATTGCACCAACATGTCATGAACATTTGCAGGGCTGCATATCTTGAATTGAGACGCATCAGTTCCATTCGTAAATATCTTTCAGTTGATGCCACAAAAACATTTGTGTGTTCATTAGTACTTTCAAGACTGGACTATTGTAACTCAATTATGTCTGGTTCATCACAATATTTACTCCAGAAACTTCAAAAAGTTCAAAACACAGCTGCACGGATCATCTTTAAAGTACCTCGATCAGAGCACACCTCACCACTGCTCTGTACCCTATACTGGCTACCAATTCGATACAGAATCAAACACAAAATTTGTTTTCTGTGCTATATTTTAATGACAGACTCCAGTCCAACATACCTATCCAGCCTCACCCATGTGTATACACCAGCTAGATCCTTACGCTCTTCTTCTGATAATCGTATACTCATTTTTCCCAAGGTGAAAACAAAGTCATATGGACAACGTTCGTTTGCATACCAGGTCCCGGCGACGTGGAAGGAATTGCCCATTGAAATTAGACACAAAGACACAGTGGTCCCTTTTAAGAGTGCTCTCAAGACTCACCTGTTTCGACTGTAGGGACAAACTTAGCGACCTAATAATGTTTTGTATCTTACATGCTTTCAGCATGTTTTTTATGTTTTCCAATTTCATTGTTTTTGTCATTTGTCGTTCTGTAGTGTAGTCATATCATTATTGATGGTGTAAAGCGCTTAGAGCTTCGAAAGATTAGGCGCTATACAAAGTCCTCATTATTATTATTATTATTATATTTTGTTGTATACATCTAGATTTATACCGAGGAATACATTTTGTTTTATACCAACAGAGTTATACCGTTGAATATATTTTGTTGTATGCAAAGTTCTACCGAGGAATATATTTTGTTATATAAAAATAGAGTTATATCGATAAATACATTTTGTTATATACAAATAGAGTTATATCGATGAATACATTTTGTTGTATACAAATAGAGTTATATCGATGAATACATTTTGTTGTATACAAATAGAGTTATATCGATGAATACATTTTGTTGTATACAAATAGAGTTATATCGATGAATATATTTTGTTGTATACAAATAGAGTTATACCGAGGAATATATTTTGTTGTATACAAATAGAGTTATATCGATGAATACATTTTGTTGTATACAAATAGAGTTATATCGATGAATACATTTTGTTGTATAAAAATAGAGTTATATCGATGAATACATTTTGTTGTATACAAATAGAGTTATATCGATGAATACATTTTTTTGTATACAAATAGAGTTATATCGATGAATACATTTTGTTGTATACAAATAGAGTTATATCGATGAATACATTTTGTTGTATACAAATAGAGTTATATCGATGAATATATTTTGTTGTATACAAATAGAGTTATACCGAGGAATATATTTTGTTGTATACAAATAGAGTTATATCGATGAATACATTTTGTTGTATACAAATAGAGTTATATCGATGAATACATTTTGTTGTATAAAAATAGAGTTATATCGATGAATACATTTTGTTGTATACAAATAGAGTTATATCGATGAATACATTTTTTTGTATACAAATAGAGTTATATCGATGAATACATTTTGTTGTATACAAATAGAGTTATACCGAGGAATATATTTTGTTGTATACAAATAGAGTTATATCGATGAATACATTTTGTTCTATACAAATAGAGTTATATCGATGAATATATTTTGTTGTATACAAATAGAGTTATATCGATGAATACATTTTGTTGTATACAAATAGAGTTATATCGATGAATACATTTTGTTGTATACAAATAGAGTTATACCAAGGAATATATTTTGTTGTATTATATCGATGAATATATGTTGTTGTATACAAATATTGTGCTACCGAGGAATACATTTTGGTGTATACAAATAGAGCTATCCCGTTGAAATTGTTGTATGCAGAGTTCTACCGAGGAATATATTTTGTTACATATATTTTGTTGTATACAAATAGAGCTATACCGATGAATACAAGTCACAATAATGATACTGATCAATGTGTGTTTTGTAATGGTTTCCTAGAAAAATGTTTTGTTGAATGTAGTGTGATTAATAGACCATTGAGTAAAATATCTCTGTGGAATCGAGATGTACCCAAAAAAAATATTTACTCCAAGCGTCAAAATGTTTTAATTAGGATAAATGGATGTAAAGAAATTGGATAAGAAACCTTTATTTGTATTCGTCTTCTTACCAAAGATACATATAGAAGATGAAAAGAGACGTACCCAACTTAAATGGCTTTAAAAGCTTCTTTAAAGAATAGTTTATACATGCATTATAAAATACATTACACTCATAGCGAACAGAAAATGTGCCGTGAAAATTTGGGAACAGTGGGAACCATTACTTCTTTCCAAGCAGAGTCCATGTATTCTCTCTCTCTCTCTCTCTCTCTCTCTCTCTCTCTCTCTCTCTCTCTCTCTCTCTCTTTATTTTTTACAACATTAAATTAGATGTAACTAGAAGAAATATTTTGAATTTATTTTAATGATTTTTAAATGCAATAATAAGTAATAAGTGTAAGGGTAATAAGTAATAATAAGTAATAAGTGTAAGGGTAATAAGTAATAATAAGTAATAAGTGTAAGGGAGAAGTCTTTAATGGTCTAATCCAATTGCCAATCTGTACAGGAAATAATGCATTTCGGAATCACATCACACGACACAACATTAGATATTTAAAACCTTTTAAGTAGTACAAATGTCTTACGAAATTTAAGATAGTTCAAATGTCTTACAAATTTTAAAGTAGTTCAAATGTCTTACGAATTTTAAAGTAGTTCAAATGTCTTACGAATTTTAAGGTAGTTCAAATGTCTTACGAATTTAAAGTAGTTCAAATGTCTTACAAATTTTAAAATAGTTCAAATGTCTTACGATTTTTAAGGTAATTCAACTGTCTTACGAAATTTAAGATAGTTCAAAATGTCTTAAGAGATTTAAGGTAGTTTAAATGTCTTGTGAATTTTAAAATAGTGCAAATGTCTTACGAATTTTAAAATAGTTCAAATGTCATACGAATATTAAGATAGCTCAAATGTCATACGAATATTAAGGTAGTTAAAATATCTTACGAATTTATTTTAAGGTGGTTCAAATGTTGTCCGAATTTTAAGGTAGCTCAGATGTCGCAAGTATATTCTATCTACGAAGTTCCACCAATTAGTAAAAGTATAAATGAAACATTAAATCATACACATATCATACCGGTGAAAAATTCTTTACTGTAAAAAACACAATCCATTTATTTCAAATTATATAATCAAAATCAATGTGAAATATTGAACATTTTCGTGTGCATTCCAGTTTGTTGATTCCTTCGTAATTTTATCTCGTTATAAAAGTTTAGCTTTGCTTGCTTTAGCTGCACGTTAAGTAAATCAATGATTATATTGTGCCAACAACTAAGCGTCTTTCTAAATGGATACACTGAATACAGGAGGATACATTTGTGGCGGCTATTTGAAAATTATTTGTTCGACATTCTGTTGGCGTTAAAATTAGTTGGGGGTGAATCGAGTTTTTCAAATATTTAAGTTTTTGGAAGTGACTTTATCTCTTAAATCTGTTTAGCAATTTTCATCTTGTTTTCCCTAAATGCATTCCCTTACCTGCCACACCAAAAATAAAAGTTTCTAGAACTTGCACAAAAGAGGGAACAAAGGCTATTGTCTATCAACTTTATATCCCGTTTCCATTTATAAAATAACGTTAACCAACATGTATTTTATCTTTATACTAGTAAACTAGTTTTAAAATAACTAAACTAGTGTATTCTATTTGCTAAGTACCTGTATAATATGTAAATATGGCTAAGTTCATAATACCTTTCCAAACTATAGGATTTATTTATTTGTGTCCGCAGTAGAGGCTAAAACCGTACCTCTGTGTGTGTGTGTGTGAAGTAGATACAAGCTGCAAACTTTATCCCTCAATGAAGTGTGCTTTTGAAGCACATTCTTTACACTGCAGCAAAGAGAACATTATCAATAGTGCTTGTAAAAACATTCAAACCGGGTAGCGGATTGATACATTATAATATCTAATATAGAAGTACACAAATACATTTATAAAAAATCTTGAACGTGGAAGGGTTTTTACACATACGAAACTTGCGTCCTTGTTTTCGTAAGGCCTAGAAAATATATGTTGCTAAAGTTTGCCGTTGTTACATATGAAGTGAAAAAGATGTTCTGTGTTCAAGTATTCAATGGACAAAATCTATCTTTTAGGACAATCTGGTGCTTCTTGTATATATTTGTACTTCATCCAGTCCTCTTCGTTGTAAAATAGCATAGCCTCGTTTGGGATTCCCGGACTGTCCTGGTCCCGAAACCAGCGATTGGTAGAAGGCACGAAATAACCGGCTCCATTCCAAAGTCGGTTGAAGCCGAACGTTTTGTAAGGAAGAAGAGTTGGCACTGGAACACCAGTGAAATCTCTAGGATATCCTGACATTGACAACCCTGAAATATACATAGACTGTGTAAAATGGAATATACATAGACTGTGTAAAACAAATGGCTCAATGTCTTTCACTTTGAAAAACCTCATTATATATTCTTTTTGTGCTCATATAGAAGAAATATATAAAGTAGAAACGTTCAGGCTGCCTTAATTTCACCAAACACTTGCCATAGTTTAGATTATAATGGTTAAAACTGATCATATTAACGTTGTTGCCGAAATCAAAGAAGCTATTAAATAGATGGTACCAATAAGCAATTAAATAGATGGTACCAAGAAACTATTAAATAGATGGTGCCAAGAAGCTATTAAATAGATGCTACCAGTTACAAAGACCTGAAGGATGAACGTCGTAATGAGAATAAAACTTTAGACAATCCCGTCCCTCTTGCTCCCCAGAGAATCCTCGGAGTAAATATTTTAAAAAGACATGGATTGTAACTCGTCGTTATTTTTGGTTTCCGCCTTCAACATATTTCCGTACACACATGTAATGGCTCTCAGATGCCAATGTGTCTGACTAATATATTGCTAGATAACTGGTATGGTAATGTAGATTCACATCGTTAATGCTTCGTTTAGTATAAATCTAGTTTTAAAAACAGGTTGCGGCTCTATCGTTTACTGAAATCTGACCGAACAAATCAATGTACGCAGGGCACATATAAACTACAGTACAAATATAATCATCATATAACAGCTTGTCCATATGTCAGCTTGTCCCTTTGACAGCTTGTCCCTTTGACGGCTTGTCCCTTTGACGTCCTTGTCTTGTATATTTATAAATAAATAAATGTTCGATCACTTGGTCCTAACGTGTACTGTCGGGATGACTGCTTAAGACTCAAAAATGAAATTAAGAGATGTTGAAACAAGCAGTGGTATATATGTATAAGCGGTCAATTAATTTATACTATTTGATGTTTACTCTTGATAAAAGTCATTACAGATAGCTACTGTCCAATTCGCAATGTCTCAGAAAGATAACAAATGGCAATAAGAAAGAAATGAACAGATGGATATCATAAAAATTGTTATGATTAAAATTATAATGCTAACTTGAAACTATCAAATTCATCACACAACCGTCGACACCAATTAAGAATGATTTTGTTTATGACAAAACATTATGAGTAATATTTATTACAGGAAAAAAGTATCTTTACTTTCTACTGGAGAGCGTCCACTTCGGATGCGGGTGGTCGTGGGTTCGATCCCCGTCGAGTCATACCAAAGACTTATAAAAATGGTACTCACAGCCGCCTTGCTTGGCGTTCAGCATTAAGATGTTATTGTTAGGGATGGTTGGCATGGTGTCAGGATAATGATTGGGTGGG
Organism: Unio delphinus; assembly: GCA_029339505.1. Taxonomy (NCBI): domain Eukaryota; kingdom Metazoa; phylum Mollusca; class Bivalvia; order Unionida; family Unionidae; genus Unio; species Unio delphinus. The sequence continues at coordinate 12,389,181 of JAQISU010000035.1, read as the reverse complement.
ACATCATGCTGCATGTCTGAATTATTTAACGTTCATATTTTGCTTTTTGGAAATCGTTTTACAGTTTTAAACCTGTCTTCACTGGATTTCATGCATCTAGTGTTTGACTAGTGAAAATACTGTCTTTCATGGTTAGACAGGTCACTTGAATGGTATAATCAATGTCTACATCTTGTTACCTGTCATATTCAGGATTTGTTAAGTTACCTCATCTTCGGTAGAGATCAATTGTTAGAATTCCTCATTTTCAACGTCACATCTAATGTAATGGTGTTTCTTATGAAAGCATGTGATATTTATATAAAGGTATCAATGCCTTCAATCCTCATTCAACTGCTGTTTTCAACTCTCAATTTGCTTCTGTACGTTTTTAGTTCCTTGCGCCAGGGACCATTTTCTGTAATTCTTCGTTTTCGAATAACCGGAGCTATATTAGTTACGCATTTCCGCGAGAGGTCATGTCTACATATCCAAATTTTGTATTTACATGATTTTACTTTATGCTGTATTACTTGATTTTCCATGAGAAATACATTTCGTAATTTCATTCCAGTGAATTACCACAACATGTATGTTTTTTTCAACGTCGTTGGTCGACATTGATAGCATTATGACTAAGAAATTTGATATTCCATTTTGACATTTGCTTTGTCTAGAGATAAGTACGGCCACCTATCATCAAGGAGAATCAAGTTCATGTACCACAAAGTGTTTATGCTTGCTTTTCTTCGCACAGTTATTTAGTTTTACCTTAAATTAGGAAGGAGAATCATGGCACAAATGAGATCTTATGTGCGAATACACACAAAACACAGCAGAATGTAAACATTTGCAATTATCCTATGTGATACATTACGAAAGCTGATACTTTTATCTATACATATTGCTGGCCAATACGTTTGCGCATAAAAGAAAACGAACTTTGTTTGATGTGGTGGGAGTTAATTTTTCACTAGACATGGTAGCCATTATATTTGATGGAGGAAGACCCCGGGCGAAAACATCGACCCACGGAAAGCTACTGGCAATCGTTCTCACATATCCAAATTGGTCAAGCTGGGACTCGAGCCCACTAACAGAGATAGACTGGGATGGATATAACATTATTAAATAATCACAGAAAGTACTCCATGTAACTCAAAAGAAAAGCGTATAATTGAACTTGATGGTAGTTTGGAAAGCGTTCATACGAGAAAGAAAATGTCAGATCTGAAAATTGTAAGAAAAAACAAGAAAGATTAAAACACTTAAAGATTGCAAAGAAAAGAGCCTCCAACGCAGTATATTAATAGATCGGTAATACCAGTGGCGTCACTAGGGTTGGTGTCACCCAATGCAGTAACTCATGGTGTCACCCCACCCCCCTCCCTGGACCTCCTTCCAACACAAAAATTCAAAGCTTTTATATACAGTCATGTGCGGTAACTCACGGCGTCACTCCCATGGACCCCGTTCCGGCACACAAATTCAAAAATTGTATAAGCAGTAGTTTTGGTGTCACCCCGTCTGATGATGTCACCTGGTGCGGTCCATACACACACGCACACACACACACACACACACACACACACACACACACACACACACACACACACCTCCCCTCCCATTTACGCCACTGGGTAATATTGAAACTTGTTTGGATCTTTTGTTCATGAGGTAAGAAGGTAAAGCTGTTTCTTCACAAAGTTTTCAACATCAGTCAGAAATGATTGTGAAGTTCAAAAAGGAACAATCTACCAAAATATAGCAAGCAAATAAAACGTTAGAGATTGGAAAATCCTGGCTAGGTGTGTATCATTCGGAAGCAATGTGGACCTGAGATAGATCTTACAACAAACTGCCAGAAATGTGTTGATTCTTCAAATATTTTTGTTGTTGTAGAGAAATAATAAAATACAATATCAACGTTATTTTACAATGGAACACTAAGCTCCGGTCTTTGATTTGTATGCCATATGTTGCTGTGTTGTGAAGCAGCTGTTTAAAATGTCAGCATATGTCAACACCTGTCTTTAATGGAAATACAAGTATCGGCGGACACGTGACTATTGTGGGTAACTGTATATCGTGCAAACAGGTCCATTTACACATTCGTCAATAAAATTCCATGGCTATTGCGAAAAAACCTGGCTATTAATACTGTAGTATTTTATCGATCTACATCTTAGATTTCATATATCAGATAGTTGCGCCATTTTTACGTCCTCAAATTGACCCCTAATTTGACTGCGAATGTTGACATACCCCAGCCTATGGTATTGGATCGGTCCTTAAGGTGACATGCTTGTTTTCGAAAGATGATTAGGTTTATAGGTTTCCCTGTCCACCCTTTTTGATGGTTTATAGGTTTCCCTGTCCACCCTTTTTGATGGTTTATAGGTTTCCCTGTCCACCCTTTTTGATGGTTTATAGGTTTCCCTGTCCACCCTTTTTGATGGTTTATAGGTTTCCCTGTCCACCCTTTTTGATAGTTTATAGGTTTCCCTGTCCACCCTTTTTGATGGTTTATAGGTTTCCCTGTCCACCCTTTTTGATGGTTTATAGGTTTCCCTGTCCACCCTTTTTGGTGGTTTATAGGTTTCCCTGTCCACCCTTTTTGATGGTTTATAGGTTTCCCTGTCCACCCTTTTTGATGGTTTATAGGTTTCCTTGTCCACCCTTTTTGATGGTTTATAGGTATATTTTTTTGGTTAGGGTTACTCATGGTTTTGTTCATCAGGTATACAATTTTAGTTGTATTATCCCATATTCCATTGAGGAAAAATGACCCCCTGTGCCACAGTGCTTTGGGTAGGGTTCATATCCTCTTTGCATTGAACTTAGGATAATACTAATTGTCTCAGAAACTATATGCTACAAGGTGAGGTTCCTACCCTGATATTTATGTTTTCTGCGCAGTGACTTTACCAGTCAGAATTGTCCTGTTAATGTATATTTACTGCTGTGTTTTGTTGTGTATCATGCCCATGTTTTGTTATTAAGGACAGCACTATAGGTCAAATGTATAGAGGCGTATTCTTGTATATAGCGTATAGTTTGGGGTGGGGGGGAAAGATCGAAAAAAATAACGTTAGCTCTAGGTGTGTGTTTATGTGCTGCATGTATGTATATATGGGGGGTGTATTTTTTGTTTTTTGTTCCCAGGAGTGGGAGTGTATGTAGGGTTTTAAGTTTTTGTCGGGAAGAGCCGTAGCACTCCACAATCGTTTTCGTCTTCTTGTGCGCTCCATAGCGCGTTTAGTTGTTTATAATTTTCCTTGTTCAAAGATATCATTTGTTACTTGCTTTAAGATTTAGAAAATGCATCTCTTTGTGCGTGGTGATAATATTGTTACACGACTTGAGCGTATTCCTAAATGGCTTAGAATTTGCCATCGTCCTGAGTATATGTCTGTTTCTTTTGAAGGGCGATCTGGAGCACGGATAGATAGTTTCTTGTCACAACTTCCATGTTTGAATCCATTGCCTGATGTGTTTTTAACATTCTTCGTCGTGCGATATAAATGCATGATACTTATTGAAGTTTGTTCTTATATCCTATACTAATGTGTTAGTGTGTATATATTGTACTGTGGTAATGTGATAGAAAACTGTAATGTTGTTTTATTTTTTTTCTTATATCTAGTACAAGTGTGCAAGTATCAAAATAAAATATAAGCTCTGGAATCGACAATGTGTACAACACGAAGAGGAGATAACTCCTCAGAACTTATCAGGAAATTCGCACAGAGGCTTATGAAAACAAACCTGACGATGAATGTGGTTTATCTCTTCTCCCTTGCCATGCCCTCCATTCGTCTTCCGATTCAAACAATATGGCGTCTCTTCTTGTTTCCCGTGGCAATGCTCTAACCATGTCATAAGAAATCCACCTTCGTTCGCTGGGCACGTAATAGCCAGGCCCTTTGTACACGTGCGATTTGCCATCCCCACTCAAATAATTGTGGAGTGGTACCATATTTCTCGGTCCTCTTGCAGCAAGATTTGTTCCTAGACCGGTACTATATTCCGGTTTTGACATCTACAAAAACAAAGAAAATACAGCATGTTTAGTAAATATTCGTCGATCCAGTTTTTCATTCAACATCGACGCGGAACAAATGGATGAATGGCCCTTGCTACGCGGAAATGTACGAAATACTTTATTTAGCCATTAAGGCAGATGAGGTTATATGAATGTATAGTTTAAAAACAGACTTAACGCTAGAGAAACAACGGACAAACGAGAGAGAGAGAGAGAGAGAGAGAGAGAGAGAGAGAGAGAGAGAGAGAGAGAGAGAGAGAGAGAGAGAGAGAGAGAGAGAGAGGATGGATCTGGTTTCTAGTGTTGTATTTTTAGTCAGAGTTTGTATTTTAGTCTTATGCAAACTCTATACGTAAAGTGATTTTGTCTTATATCCGTGTGGATGAAACTTCATGTCTCTTATACCTAGTAAAATGTGTGTATTACTCGTTGTACACCTTTATGTCCTATCACACTTTATTTTCTTACTTTATGTTTGATGTTCAAGATAATTGTATTGTATTGTATTGTATTGTATTGTATTGTATTGTATTGTATTGTATTGTATTGTACTGTACTGTACTGTACTGTACTGTACTGTACTGTACTGTACTGTACTGTACTGCAGTGTGCACTGCACTGCATTGCATTGCATTACATTGTATTGTAGCATTATATTAAGTTGCATTGTATTGAATTGATAAATGGGACTTGACGGAATAATAATTAGTTACCATTAAATACAGAGGCGTAGCGATGATATTTTGCGCCCGGGGACAAACTATAAAATTGGCGCCCCAGCGATCTTGTGACAGATTTATTACCCTTGTTTTCTTATTATAATGTAACGTTGCAAGCTTCATTTTGGCGCCCCTGTACCTTGGCGCCCGGGGACATATGTCCCCCCCCCCCGCCCCCCCCCCCCCCCTCGCTACGCCTCTGATTAAACATCAGAGGAGATGGGGCTAAAAGCGTGAAAAATACAGAATGCAAACAATTTATACTTTGAGAAAGTTTAATTTATTCAGTTGAAAGAATTTAGGAAACTTGTATCATGCCTGAAATAAAACAGAATAAAAGTCTGGGTAAGACCATTTCGCCAGAAAAACTGATTGTTCATACTTTTATGCTTTGTTCAATTTCTTCTTGTTGCTATTTCATGGACAAAGGAGTGGAGTTCCATTACTATAAACTTGTGATATGACCAGTTGGTGATGTTTTCCATATATTTTCTTAAATTACATATTTCGCAGAGCCCCAGTCAAAGTTAGACAACGAGTTTTGCTAAAAATTTCTGGAAAAGTTCAATTTTGTATAAAAGTGTCTAGCCTCGTCTGGTTTAACAATTGTTCCAGCCAACATCACCTCTGTGACGTCACGTCCTAGGCAACGCACATAAGTAGGTTGCATAGCGACGTTTGCACATGATAGAACTGTAAATGGTGTATGAGGTACATCAGGCCCAGTTGCAGTCTAGTGTTCCGAGTCCTAAATCCAGAATGTACTAATAGGATCTGCATTATGTCCAGTTGCAGTCTAGTGTTTCGAGTCCTGAATCCAAAAATGTACCGATAGGTTCGTGTGCTTATGTTTTCTAAGTTGGTTGCAGAACTACGATTTGTATTTTGTTTCTTTCCTGCATTGAACGGGTACTAACTTGTTCTTACAATCCGTTTATACACACCAGTTTATGGGGTTATGCATAATTCCAATGTGTAAATTTGCATCGTATATGTAATCAGATGGGGCTAAACCTGTAGATTTGCATGAAATATGAAAAGGAATGGGGTTAACCCGTAAATGTCCATAATATACATAGATGTGCATGATACAGGAAAGGTGATATGGTCAAGCCTGTAAATTTGTACGATATACGTAAGGTGATATGGTTAAGTCTGCAATTTGTTCGATATAGGTAAGTTCAGTCTGTAAATTATCACGATATACGTAAGGTGATATGGGTAAGTCAGTAAATTAACACGATATACGTAAGGTGATGGGATTAACTCTGTATATTTACACGGTATACGTAAGGTGATGGGGTTCAGTCTGTAAATTATTACGATATACGTAAGGTTATGAGGCTAACTATGTGCAATGCACGTGCTTTATGAAAGTAGATTGGGCTAAGTCTTAATTTGCATTGTATTCCAAACGTTTTGCATGGGAGAGCATATTCAATAATACAGACGTACGTCCTCTAAATACTTTTTAAAAGAATTTTAGCTCAGTTCAGATTGGACCATAAATCTATCTGCACGTGACTATGAGCCTCTTGTAGTTTGTTGCAACCTGGCAATGACATTTTTCATACCAAACCTTGTCGTTTTAGAACTGAAAATGGAATGTTATTATAATGTTTCCAGTTTCTTTTATTTCTACGTCAGAGTTAGAAATTATATGTGTTTGTGTGTGTGTGATTTGGATTTTTAACGCAGCTTTTGAAAATATTTAAATGTGACAGTTTATATTGGTGTTTTGCACCGGGGTATCTTGCCTCAGACATGTAGCATGATGTCTCACCCAGTCACATTATCCTGACACCAGGCCAACCAGTTCTAGCACTAACCTCTTAATAGCGCCAAGAGAGGCTGTATAATTTGTATAAGTCTTTGGTATGACTCGGCCGTGGTTCAAACCTGCGACCATCCTCATCCGTGGCGGACGCTTGAACCAAAAGGCCACTGGAGCGCCCTCGAAATTAAAAGCTTACTGTAAGCTGGAAAATGTTTTATGAGGACACAAGCAAATGTGTATTACACTAATTTGTTATTCCCTTTATTGTGTTGTATGATTGATGGGTGTATTTTTTTGTCCTTAATTCACAAGTCTATCTTTCAAAGGATTACTAAAACCGCTTGGTCTTTTTCACTTCCTGAATTTCATTCGTAACTTATGAAAGATGTGAAACAGACAATAAGGTTTTAATTTGTTTTTTTAAAAATAATTAATAACTCATGTATTATACTTTCAGAAATTAGTATTGTCTAATCAATTTCCCCTACTTTATTAACTGGTAAAGTTAGTTTACTCAAGACTAGTTCAAGTTCACTTCTCAAACTGACGGAAACAGCAATTTAGATAGGATGTTTGTGTTCGGCAGCGCTTTCTTTCACTAATACCGCATACTAAGAATTTAAGTTATAGTATATGACAGTAGCACACATATATGTCAATATTTTCTTCAACGTGATTGTTGTAAATGCACTCAAATTTATAGTACACCTGTCCAGTTTTCAAATATACATAATAACCGTATAGCGTAACCATAAGAATCTAACATGTGTTACTATTGTATCATTTAATTTGATTGAATAGCTGACATGTTGAGATCGCAAGATAATAAGCAATTCCCTTTAAATAATGATCATGCATTGATTCCACAGGACATTATTCATTATTTCTAAGATCTCATAAAGTCCCGCACACCACCCCCACTTTCCACATGATGAAATACTAGGCTATTTGGGAAAATACAAATTATTAATTTAGCAACCAATGCTATTTTAGAAGACAGGACCTGAAATTTACCATAATTATTTCTGAGATTTTACTCATAAATATAAAGTTGCAACAGGAGTGGAACAGATCAGGTTCACATAGGTCATTGGGTAAAATATTGCTCGTTCTTTTTTATTCTAGTATATAGACGCACACAAATCTACTTTATATCATCTTTACATTGACTGTATTACAAATGAATGGATGTAAATATATTTGGGTTCTAGGTGCTTTGACCACAGGTGCTTTGACCATAGGTGGTTTGACCATAGGTGGTTTGTCCACAGCGGGGGTTTGACCACCGGGGTTTTGTTCATAGGTGGTTTGTCCACATGTGGTTTTATATAATAGTAAACTGTTATTTAGAGTTTAAAATTATGGTTCAATTAATGAAATTTTATGTGACAAGTTTCCTTTGAGTTGCCAATAAGTGAATGCAAATTAGTAATTAACATGTAATAAATAAAAGTCAATAACAGCTTGTTTTCGGTCCACATAAAGGCTGGTGCCAGGCCTACTCGATTTATTATTAAACAGAAAATGAACACAAATTAGGAAACAAGTCCAACGTTTCACAAATTAAGGCTGTAGATCTACTAGAAAATTACACTCAGTCCTACAAAATACATACCGCATATAAATAATAAAATCAAATCAAAACATTAATGTCATGCAAATATTATAGTTAATGGAATAACAGTTTTATGCTTAACTAAATGACAAATGTGCAATAGCACGCAAATATAATCCCTTGATAACGTTAAGATATACATTAGACAACTTATAATCCTTCAACTATACAAATTTTAGTGAATTAAATGCCGCAGCTTATAATCCCTGAAGATATGCTTTTAATCCCTCACTTTAATTCCCAAATATACTTACATCTAATGCTCCAACAACTAATCATAGTCTTTTCATATTATGGTCAAACCCCCTGTGGTCAAACCACCTATGGTCAAACCCCCGCTGTGGACAAACTACTTATGGTCAAACCACCTATGGTCAAAGCACCTGTGGTCAAACCTCCGCGTATCTATATTTGCTACATTTATCTTTCACTTAACCCAACGGTTTAAAACTGAAGTTGCAATGTTCAAAATACTTTTTTTTTCAAGAAAGGACATCTCACATGCAATAATTAAACAAGTCAATTTTGTATTAATAATATCAATTATTTAATTTCATGAATAGCATTAATATTATTGCACGTATAGCTAAAAGCATACACGATGAACACGAGAAAAGAAATTGCATAACTATTCATATTTAACTTAAGGTTCCACTCCATAGCTGCGCACTGTACATAGGGTTTGATTTTTAAGAAGAAACAAATTATCCAGGGTATTTATATTGATTATCCTGGTTATTTAAAAAGGACCTTGTATATTTTAAAGACTTTTAATATAAAATTAAATTCCCTTTAATTTGGTGCATTATTGATGTGTGTAATTTGGTTTATAAAATATACAGCTTGGCTTTACTTAAATGTGCACCTTTCAAATTACTGCATTGATTGCTTGGTCTTTTTCACTTTCAGGACTTCGGGAGTAATTTGGCGGAAAAAGTTAACGAATAAAATTGTTTTTTCTTTTATATCATTTTTATTTATCTATTGCATTTTTAATTATTATTGTTTGTTCTGGCAAATTCACTTTTTTTAAATAAGTGCTGAGTTGGTGTACAGTAGACTAATTCAGTTTCAGTTTTACAGCACATGGAAGCAGCCATTTCGGTCAGTGGTCTCTTTGAAGCATCGCGTTGTCAATCAAGAAAATAGCATACAGATATGCAAATATTCTTCTCTGATGTGCATGCTGTGTATACACACAACTTCATGTATAACTGATAGCCAGTGTAGACCCTTTATATATATATATATATATATATATATATATATATATATATATATATATACACACACACACACACACACACACGAATGAATGAAGTATGGAACAATGGATGAGAACATGGAAAGAAGGGTGTATGCATGCAATTGGGTATGTGTCAAATGCATAAAAATATAGGTATTATTTTGTTTCTATATACATAAACCACATATTACGTAACATATTTGTTCATCCGTCCATCCATAAATCCATTTAATCATACCTTATTTTGATAGCAACCATTATCAAAGTTAGGGTAGACAGTAATGACGTCATATAACAGACAGATAATTCACACGTAACACGAGAATAATGACGACTGCTTGCATAATACAGAGAAGGTCGTCCAGGCATGGATATCAAATTGCGAGTCATTTACCTTTACTGCATACACTAGGACTAAGTTACAAACATCTTATTGATAATAACTCTACTGAACACGTAATAATCTAAACTCTGTGTGGGGGTGGGGTGGAGTGTAAAGGGATGAATTACATACCTTTGATAAGAAGCGAAACGAATCCCACCTTCGACAGATTGGATCTATCAAAAGGTATAAATGGTACATATACACCGGCGAATTAAGTCCTAGCAACGGATGTAAACAATAAAGCGCCACCTCCCGGTCAGGTAAAAGAGAAGTACCTGTCCAGTACATAAACAATACAGGTAAGTATATTGAATCTCAGCCACTATATATTGGATTTATCTCAATACATTATGCAGAGATTGTTAAATCTGACATAATTCGAGATATTTTAGCATACTCATGAAATGTATTTCTTAAAAATAGCTAACTTCGCTCAAACACTGAGACAACAACTTCGTTTCATTCGTGTGCAATGTACACTGTACAAAAAAAAATTGGCAAAATGCCCTGTCGTGTGATTTAGTGAAAATAATAGAAGGTTGTAGGCAAATATTGCTATATGAACGGCCTGTTTGAATATATTATTTTTTAGTAAAATTGAACACATGGATGCAATTAATAAAACAAGTGAATACACATCTCATCACAACAAGAAATGAAAGTTTACATATTACCTGTCTTTTTGACTATGTAAATGGACGTCTATATATTTTTTTCGCAAAAGTTCAACAAATATGGCAAAAGTGTAACGATTAGTCTTCATCAATATCTTCATCATAAGGTGTTATCGTTGTCGTCGTCAGTATATTATTCCTACCGATACTATAACCTGATGATGATGTCGATGACTATTATGATTATTACTATAACCTTTGCTGCTTTTTTGTTTTTCTTTCTTCTTCTTCTGCTCATTATTATTATTATTATTATTATTATTATTATTATTATTATTATTATTAGTATTATTTTTATTATTATTATTATAGACATGGCGACAGACCTTCCTAAGCCTCACTATTCTACTCCATCCAATAATTACCTATCCGGAGACTGGAAGTCACATGTCTGGACTGGGCAAGCGCACTACGTACCATCTGAACGTGACTGGATCAGTTACCATGACTCCCGATCGCTGCCACGCGTAACGAAAAGAGATGCAATTGAGTTTCAATCAGAAGATGAATGGGTGGCCTTTACAAGAGAAAGGGACACTCCCTCGGGTAAAGAATGTTTAAATGACGGGGTTGGGTGCAAATAAACTGCTAATCGATGACTTTCTGTCTGGTCTGCAGTTTTACATTCTGTGGTCTCATGATGGACTATTTTGCACATCGTTTGAACAAAGTTCATGCCCTTGAAAGAACAAGGATGACATTCAATAACGATAACTTTAGTCTCTACATTCAGAATCATATTTTTTCGGTTCCTGGACTATCAGATTACATAATTGATTTTTTAAAATGATTTTTTCCGGATTCATACATTTGTGTGCAAATGTGATCGACACATCCATTATCCAAAAATAGATAATTGTTTTTTTACACACTCTCTCTCTCTCTCTCTCTCTCTCTCTCTCTCTCTCTCTCTCTCTCTCTCTCTCTCCTGCTGATCGTTATAATAGAATGAAGTCAGATGTAACAGAGCCATCACGACACCACCAGTTGCGACTGCTGTGGAAAATATTCGGAAATAATGGAGAAAGAAATGCAGAGAAATAAAAATGATGAAACATTTGATATTTAACACAACTAACTGCTTTGAAAGCTGGGTGTAAAAAAGATACAATAACCGTCTGAATTGTTATATGTTATAGGATACTACCACAAGAACATCGGTCTCAAGCAGAGTGGGACTCCAGAATTGAGGTTATCTGGTTACACTCGGGATCTACCCAGCATGCCCCCAAAAGACATTTTCCAAAACCCCTGGCCGAAATCGGATGCGTGGACCCCCATTCAAAGAGAGGGCCGTGGTGAATATTACGGGTATTATCATGAAGCCATGACGAGAGAGAATGAAAGAAGAAAGGCAACGTATCCGACAAGTATGAAAATTGAACCAAGAGACATTCCAAAACTGTGAATAACATTAGTGTAGAAAGGATTTTGTGACTGCATCTTTTATAATGAAATTTATGTTTGGAAAATACCACTTTGTAATGAAATGTTTACTCCAGAAAGAAAATGCTTGGTTCATCAAACACAGATACGTCTAAAACAAATGTTTGTATATCTATGTAGTTTGATGTACATGATAATTATTGAAACGTACTTGCCCATTTTAATTATGTCATTTTTTTTAATTTTATTTTTAACAAGCCAAATATAGAATTTGTCTTAGATTTGACTATATGCTCTTTTTTAAAGATGATTTCGGTTCTTATTATGTTAGACAAATGAATGCATTTTAAATATTCCAAATTGTTATAACTACTTCTTTACATCCATAAAGAAAAGTTTCTTTGTAAACCATGCTTTTTGAATGAGAATGGTAATATTTAGACTTTAAAAATTATAAAATGTACAAATTGTTACAAATATAAATAATTACTGATATTTTTTCGGGGCAAAATTTACCAAGATGTTTTCTTGTCGATGGGAGATTCTTTTCGTCAATCCTTCCTTTATATCTAAATGACTGGATAATCAAGTTGCTTTACAGTTTTTCTTTCTTGATCAGTTTTGCTGTTAGAACCCAGGGTCAAAATCACGAAATTGAGTTTTATGTTTTTAATTTTATTTAACTTACTACTTCTTTCTGACCTTGCACGTTTCTTTTTTATATAGTATTATTAAATATTGTTTTTCTAAATCAATAAGTAAATAATTTGCGAATATTTTGCGTGTGTAATAGCGTTAAACGGAGCTTAAAGCAATTGTTCTGGTGGTTTTTTGTGTTTGTGGACAGAATGAAATTGGTTCATATTTATATATTTATCCTGAGCATCAGTATTATCGCATAATAAAGTATTTCTTACTGTAAATCTTGTCATCTTCTGTGATACCGAAAATCAAGGCTTCTTCGTTGATAATTCATGAGCCACTGTATCGGAGTTATTAGCCCTCCAGATTCACGGCCCATAAGTTGGGGGTTGGACCACAGGCAAATAACTATCCGGGTCGGCTACTCTGCTGGGTTCCTGGGAAGGATTTTAGATCAATAGCCTCGAAACTAAAATCTTTTCATGTGACGTTTTGCATATGGACATAGACCACAAATAATTTTACTATATGTTCTCTACATACATTTCTCAGTACTTACCTTTGAACTGTGTGACAATCAATACAAATCATACGTTAATCTAAAATACATCCAAAGATGACTTCACGGTGAAGTTCTTGTCAGGGGTTCACTAGCATTTTTTTGAGCGGCTGCACTGTAAACGGAACACCATGTACACAGAACACGTTTTTCATTTCCGGATCATTACCAAGGCCTTATTACTCCATGTGCACTGTCGCCAAATTACACACTGACAACCACTCTCTCAGCTCGTATTCTCAAGAATAAACAATTACTTTTAAATCCCTACCAAAAATGCATCAATATACCTCTTCTATCACCACCAAAATGAGAGAGGAAAAAATGTTCTCAAAATAGACTAGAACTACTGAACTGGAAGTATTAATTGTGATGTGATTCCATGTGGACATATATCACAATTGATTTTACTTTGTGTTCTCTACATACACTTCTCAGTACTGACCTTACCACTGTGTGACAATCAATACAAAAATCATATAATAATCTAAAATATCTCCAAAGATGACTTCACGGTGAAGTTCTTGTCAAAGGTTCACCGGCATATTTTTTAGAGGCTGCACTGTAAACAGAACAGCATGTAAACAGAACACATATTTCACTTCCGGATCATTACCAATGCCTTATTACTCAATGTGCACTGTCGCTGAAATACACACAGACAACCACTATCTAAGCTCATATTCTCAAGAACAAACAGTTACCTTTAAATCCCGACCAAAAATGCATCAATAGAACTCTTACATCACCACCAAAATGTGAGAGGTAAAAAATGTCCTAAAAATAGACTAGAACTACATTGGGTACTGAACTGGAAATACTAATTGCGATGCAATTCCACTTAGTCAAACAATCGATATTAAAACACCCCACCCACCCTAAAACAAACCAACAAAGTATTAGGACCGACAACAGAGGGAGATCAATAGCCTCAAAGTTTCTTTATTTTCCACCACATCTAAATTCCGAAGTCACATATATGTTGATAAGTGATAAATGATTAAAGGATAATTCTTACGTCTACGTTGGATACAATTTTGTTTAATAAAAATGGACCATAAAAATATGTGTGCGCGTGCGGGCATGAGTACCAATGGATACATGCATATCTATATGTGCCCTTGTCTATAAAATCTAAATTTCTTTTAAAATCTATCCTGAATGACACTAACATTCATTATACATGATTTATAGTATGGGTGATATAGAAGACGTCAATATTGCCGAATGACTAGCATACTAAGTAACACACACACACACACACACACACACACACACACACACACACACACACACGAGACTCATTCAGCTAAGAGTCTGTCCTAGTTTTTAACATTCATTATACATGATTTATAGTATGGGTGATATAGAAGACGTCAATATTGCCGAATGACTGGCATACTAAGTAACACACACACACACACACACACACACACACACACACACACACACGAGACTCATTCAGCTAAGAGTCTGTCCTAGTTTTTAACATTCATTATACATGATTTATAGTATGGGTGATATAGAAGACGTCAATATTGCCGAATGACTGGCATACTAAGTAACACACACACACACACACACACACACACACACACACACACACACACACACACACGAGACTCATTCAGCTAAGAGTCTGTCCTAGTTTTACATGGAAGTCTCGTACATTATCCATAAAATTAAGATTGTGCACAATCATGATTAGAAAATAATCTGATAATATTGTGACTTCTCTATCACCATTCTTACAATATATTTAACAATATTGGGACTTATATGTGATCATGCATACAATATATCTTACAATACTGGGACTTATTTATGATCACGCATACAATACATCTGACAATCTTGGGACATATATGATCATGCTTACAGTATATCTGAGAATATTGGGAATTATCTGTGATCATGCTTACAATATATCTGAGAATATTGGGACTTATCTTTGATCATTCGTATAATATATCTGACAATACTGGGACTTATATATGATCATGCTTACAGTACATCTGAAAATACTGGGACTTATATATGGTCATCCTTACAGTATATCTGACGATATTGGAACTTATATATGATCATGCTTACAGTATATCTGACAATATTGGGACTTATCTATGATCATGCTTACAATATATCTGACTCTATGGTCATAAACTAATGAACAGAAAGAAGCAAAGCCAACAAGTTTCTAAAAGTTAGCAAATAATTTATTGATCAAAGATATAACTGAAATTTTGAGAGTAACTAACAGTGACGTGAATCGGAAGCATTCCTGATAAGTTCAATAAGAGTCCAAAAGAATGAAATATTCAGTATAAATTTCAAAACCGATTTGTATTGATCCGCCAAGTGTCGTAACGTGGTCAAAAAGGCGTTGTCCAAAACACCTTTGAATATTTCACAATAACTACAAAATAATATTATAGTCCAATTGAGCACTTTCTGTTTCCAATGAACAGTCTAAACGTTTTTTTTTTTTCTCTCAAATAATATGTAAGTATACATTAAACACGTATGCAGACTTGATGTGACAACAGCAATACAAGAAGAAAGAATGACTCCAAAATAGGAAGGAGATTCATTTTCTCAGTTCTCTTCTTTTATACAACTTATATTGCGAACAATATTTCAACATAATCCAGCGTGACAGATGATATTACTCAATAAATATTACGAAACACCTATTCATGTGGTCTAACTCATCCATTAAGAATTAACGTAATTCTTCTAGGAAAACACCTGACGAATCAGGACAATAGAAAAAAGGCAGAATCTAATAAATATCTTTACTAATCATTCTATAATTATAACTGTCAAGACGTACGTAAGCATACATTTATAGATTCTATGCAAATTCGCTAGCTTTAATATCTTAGAACAAACGCTATTTACATACGCCACCAACCTAAATTAATCTGTATAATTTCCAACCTAAGATAATATGTATAATTTATAACCTAAGATAATCTGTATAATTTACAACCTAAGATAATCTGTATAATTTATAACCTAAGATAATCTGCATAATTTACAACCTAATATAATATTTATAATTTACAAGCTAATATAATATGTATAATTACAACCTAAGATAATTGTATAATTTATAACCTAATATAATATTTATAATTTACAAGCTAATATAATATGTATAATTACAACCTAAGATAATTGTATAATTTATAACCTAATATAATATTTATAATTTACAAGCTAACATAATATGTATAATTACAACCTAAGATAATTGTATAATTTATAACCTAAAATTATCAATATAATTTATAATCTAAGATAATCTGCATAAATTATAACAAAAAATGCTGTGCATAATTTATAACCTAAGATAATATGTGTAATTTATAACCTAAGATAATCTGCATAATTTACAACCTAATATAATATTTATAGTTTACAAGCTAATATGATATGCATAATTACAACCTAAGATAATTGTATAATTTATAACCTAAAATTATCAATATAATTTATAATCTAAGATAATCTGCATAAATTATAACAAAAAATGTTGTGCATAATTTATAACCTAAGATAATATGTATAATTTATAACCTAAGATAATCTGTATAATTTATAACCTAAGATAATCTGTATGATTACAACCTAAGATAATCTGAATAATTTACAACCTAAGATAATCTGAATAATTTACAACCTAAGATAATCTGTATAATTTACAACCAAAGATAATCTGAATAATTTACAACCTAAGATAATCTGTATAATTTATAACCTAAGACACTCTAAATAATTTACAACCTAAGATAACATGTATAATTACAACCTAAGATAATATGTATAATTTATAACCTAAAACTCTCTGTATAATTTACAACCTAAGATAATCTGTATAATTTGTAACCTAAGATTCTTTTTTAAAATTTACATAATATATTGTGTTTCATCATGAGTTGGTTGTTCAGTTCGTATGTGTTTCTTCGTCTCCTTGTTTTCAAAACGATAACAATTAGAAATTTTCTCAGCTGTCTTTTTCCACCGTTAAGACGTCCTTTAAATTGGATAACCTGGTGCAAATCCATCTTAAATCGTCAATCGCTTAGCCCAAACACCCACCGCTTACTCCATAAAGTCGTTCCCCCGCCAATCTCGTGGAAGTGGAATTGCTGTCATCACAAAGAATTCCATGATGTCTTAAGTACAACACATCCTTCAATTTCTGCCACATATCGTATGAACTAGTCCAAACAACACTCACACTGGAACAAGGGTCAGTCCATTTCTTCTGCCTCTACCGCCCTCATCCTAGTAGAAGAAACAAGCTGGCTGAATCTCTCTTTTTGAAGAAATTTCCGAATTATTTGGAGGATGGAAATATGATAGGTGGCAACCTAATTATTCTTGGAGATTTCCACTTTCACTTTGACTGTCCTGGAAACCCATACAAGTTAAAACGCCTAGAGTCCATTCATGTTTTCAACCTTAAACAGTCCGTTAACCAATCCACCCATAAACTTGATCACATTTTAGACTGGATTATTCATAGACCTGATGATAATATTCTGCGATCCAACCTTGTATCCCACGAACTTACATCAGATTACTTCTGCATTATATGCCATCTGGACGTATCAATTCTTAACCCTCCAGCTTTATTTGCTGCTAAGAGAAACCTCATTATGATAAATAGAACCAAACTAATGCATGACATCCAATAAAACCTAACAACTTTCTTAACTTATACAGCAGAACTGCCTGCGTTCATTGCTTGAAAAACATGACCCAGCCACCAAGTGCAGAGTGTCAATTAAAAAGTGTTTTCCGTGGTATAGCAGTGCTAGGGACTAGCTTTGCATTGCTAAAAGACACCACAGTAAGACCTTTCGGACGTATTTGCAAATTTATTCTGTGGCAAAGTACAAACCATTAGAGACACGCTTGACAACACAATTTCAACTGACTCGTCGTCACCATACAGTTACGATACAGAATTTCAAGGACAACCTTTAGGATCATTTGAACCTATCTCTATAGATTTAGTACGGAAGATCGTGAAGAAGAGTGCACCAAAGTCATGTGAACTTGATCCGATTCCAATATCACTGCTGCTTGAGTGCTTAGACCCAATATTGCATTTACTAACTGATGTTATTAATATCTTTCTCTCATCCGGGGAATTCCCATCATGTTTCAAAACTGCCATTGTAAAGTCTCTGCTAAGAAACCAACACTTGACCATAACGATTTAAAGAACTACCGCCCAGTTTCTAATCTCCCTTCATATAAATAATCTTAGAAAATGTTGTTCTCACCCAATTTGTATCTCATTTGAATTCAAACAGTCTTTATATCAATGTACAGTCTGAATCTCGCTCTTGCCACAGTATTGAAGCAAACTACTCTTCTGAAAGTATTTAATGACATTCTCTCTGCTTTGGATAGAGGTAAGATTTGTTTGCAGCATTTAATATAATAGACCATGCTATATTATTTCACCGTCTAACCAGCAAGTATTTGACATTCACAATACAGCTTTAAAGTGGTTCAAGTCCTGCTTAGTCAACATGGCAAAAATTATATCTGCAAATGGAATTCACCCGAGCCCAGTTGATCTATGTTGTGTGTTCCACAGGTGTCTGTTCCTGTACCTTATGTTCTTCATTCTATACACTCAGCCGCTTTCATGTGTCATAGATCATCACCCAGTGTCGTACCAGTTGTACGCTGTTGACACCCGAATATACAAGTCTAGCCACCCAACTGAAGTTGATGCTACCATCAAAGGAGTAGAGAGGTGCATTGCTGGTGTGAAATCATGGATGACATGTAACAAGCTGCAGATGAATGATGATAAAACTGGAGCCATTCTGATCACACACAAAGACTTTCTCATTCACATCCTTTACCTCAGCCAATAAATATCAGCAACACCAACATTAAATTCACACAGTTAGTACGAAACCTAGTTGTTACTCTAGACAGCACTCTCACATGTCATAAATATATGCAAGGCTGTATATCTTTAGCTGAGACGCATCAGTTCCATTCGAAAATATATTTCAGTTGATAGTTCAAAACATGTGTGTGTGTGTGTGTGTGTGTGTGTGGACGATTCGGAAAAGCTCAGTACTATTTTGGCACTCTTTGGTCACTGGATTCGTTTTTCGTCAAACGATTCAAATATAATTATTCCTGCTTCCACACGAGAATAACACAATTGCCAAACGAAATGTTGCTAAAGTTTTGCGAACAAAAGAATATAAAAAGGATTTAGCTTTTCGATGGGTTGGAAAGGCTTACATATGGTCATACAAAATATGAAGCAAGTAAAAACATGCAGGTTTGAAATTACGGTCTCTTGAATGTGTGGTTATTAGCGGGATATTATGCGTGAAATTTGAACTTTTATAAACCCATCAGTTAACAACTGTTTTGATGTTCTCGTAATCAGAAAAACATTGACTTTTTATTATCTCATTTGTAACAATAATTAATTAATAATTAATTACTTTGATTAACAATAATAATGTACAGAAATATCCTTCTATATGGAATAAAGAAATGCTGACCTTCAAACACTTCCATGTTATAATAAAATGCATGTAATGGGGGGGGGGGTCGGACTCTTCATGGTTTACTCAGGCGTTACAGTTGAGTATCTGTAGGACTTACTCAGGCATTATTCAACACATTACAGTTGAGTATATTCAAGACTTAATCAGGTCTTATTCAGCAATTTACCGTTGAGTATTCACGTGACTTACTAAGGCCTTATTCAACTCATTACAGTTAAGTGTCAGTCGGACTTTCTTATCTTGAAAGAGCATGTCCGGACAACGATTTTTGGGATACAATATCAGTTAGAAATTAAATTTCCATAGAATGTGTTTATGCCAGAACGTTTATGTACAAATAATTTTCGCGACACCAGGTGTTTGTTCCAAGGACATTCGACAAACCAATTTAATTAGTATGGTCAAATATTATATTTATGGTGGAAATGATGGACGTAGAATGATACTGAAGGAAAGCGATAAACGTTCAAGGACGTTTCATCTTTAGTGTATTCAAACGATACACGTACCTAACGGAATACGACTTTGTGTCGAACGTTAAAACGAAGTATTGCGAAAATGATTATAGAAATATGAATTTTTATATTCACAATTCGCTTTTTATCGTGAACGTTAACCGTTTGATTGATTTCAGCCCATGAAAATTGAAAATCATTACATGTTCTATTTGTTTATGAAAGAATAATAAAGACGGTTAAACTTTAAATGTTTTACTTGAAGAAAACAAGTAGAAAAGTCACGCACTCGGGCTTGTGCGGTTGACATGCACAAAAGAATGTGATGTGTTTTTATATTCTTACGCACAAAAATGAAACGTGCCTTCGTAATTGTACGGGAAGAACAATGTTATTTGGTGCAGGTTTGCGGTGCTAGGGACTCAAGGTGGCATTTATAGAAGTACACGCGTTTTGTGACGTCAATTAAAAACAAAGGATATTTTTTTAAAAAGTATATTTTGCAGTCAACAGACAGAATAGCTGGTCCTTACATTGATTAAAAATCCGGACTCCTGGGAAACCCCTGTGTGAACCTGTGTTGTGTATTAGTGTCAGCGAAATCTTCAGACTTGGAGGTTTGTTAACTTCCAATTCCGGAAACATTCTGTTTGGGTGAAAGGTCAGGAAAAGCCTCAAAATATTACCAAAATACGTTTATAAATCGATTTTCACAAGGATTAGAATAAGAGGCCAGTATATCGAAATATAATCCACTTATTTAAGCTTCTATAAAGAGGTTCTGAAAAGTAATTAATCAAGAATTTGTTTTGAAAATATTTCATTACACCCATCTTTCGAGAACAATTTTAGAGCACGTGTGGCTTCTTATGAACACTAATGACTGGGTAGACGTAGTAACTCTTGATTGACAGAAATCTGGCGTTACGTCTTATGAATTAAGTTAGAATTAAACATTAAACTGATAAGTACGCCAAGCTCAATATCTTACGAAAGTGCGGCACGCTTAACTGTACTCCAACAACGTAAGCCACATTCACCAGATATTTTTATTCTGGAGGGTGATGGGTCTTTAATACTTACTGCCTAAACAACGATCCTGTGTGGCATGTTTTTATATCAACTGATAGTGTAAAAAAAAGTCATATTTTCAGGAATATCACACACAACGCAACCAATACTGACGCTTTTCTACAAAGTCAAGTTATGTTTTTGACAGACTTTACTTACCCTGATGTCTGTTCTCTAATAAATTCAAATTCTCACAAAAGAAATGGACCTGTTTTAAAGTTTAGTTGGCCAACATTTGATGGAGAGCGATGAAAGCCGGGAATGCCTAAATTGGGTTAAGTTGCAATATTATTCTTTAACAAAATGAATTTTAAAAAAATACATTACGCATATTGGAACTGTAAGCAATGTTTCACTCATTCAAGAAACATATCCCCCACATGGGTCTATCTAAACATACTTTAGTATATCTCAACTACCTTCACATTGCAACAACTTCAAATGTATGTAAATGGAACATAAAAATGCATCCATTTGCTTGTGTCATATTTTCATTCCCCCAGGATAAATCATAAAGACTGCACAGTAACTATATTAATTACACATAAAGTACTGGAATAGTGTTGAAATATTGTTGAAAGTGTGTGAGATATTGTTGAAAATGTTGACTACTCATTCTGATGTCAATTGACATTGGAACATACTACACAAGGATGTTATTTGAATAGTAAGACATAGCAATAAAACAAAACAACATGTGCTATGTCTTACATAGGACTAGCTTAACTGTTTCCTTTGCATAACATTATAATGTTGGCAGAGAGGATAAATTAATAGTATAGCTGAACAACAATTACAAGATAATTGAGTAATGGGGGAAATACAAGAACAAGCTACATCAAAAATCCTAATCAAACAAACAAACAAAATCCTACATTGTAAGACATGTCACATATTATGTTTTGGTGCTATGTCTTACTCATGTCCTACATTGTAAGACATGTCACACATTATTTATGTTTTGGTGCTATGTCTTACTGTAGTCCTACATTGTAAGACATGTCACACATTATGTTTTGGTGCTATGTCTTACTGTGGTCCTACATTGTAAGACATGTCACACATTATTTATGTTTTAGTGCTATGTCTTACTGCCCAAATGTTCTGGTGTAGCATGTTCTGACATGTCAGATTGAGCATCCAAAATTTTCAAGAATATTTCACACTCTTGGCAGCACATATTGGAGCCTTTCCACAAGTTAAAATCATGTTGATTTAGGCAGACTTTACTTACCCTGACATCTTTTTTTTATATCTTGAATGAAACAAAGCAGTCTAACCCATTTTTTCAATATTAGTTTATTTTTTATTCATTTTGTTAAAGAAATATTCTTTAATCTAATCTGATTTTGGAATTCCTAGCTTCTCTAGCATTCCAACCAGCTGAGCAGAAAATGAAAAAGCATCCATTTACTACTTCAGATTTTAATTCCATCAGAATATAGACGGCAAAGTAAGTATAATCAATTAGACAGCAAAGTAAGTATAATCAATTAGACAGCAAAGTAAGTATAATCAATTTGACAGCAAAGTAAGTATAATCTATTAGACAGCAAAGTAAGTACAATCAATTAGATTTTAATTCCATCACAATAAAGTAAGTATAATCAATTAGATTTTTAATTCCATCACAATAACGACAGCAAAGTAAGTATAATCCATTAGACAGCAAAGTAAGTATTATCAATTAGACAGCAAAGTAAGTATAATCAATTAGATTTTAATACCATCACAATAAAGACAGCAAATTAAGTATAATCAATTAGCAAAGTAAGTATAATCAATTAGATTTTAATTCCATCACAATAAAGTAAGTATAATCAAATAGATTTTAATTCCATCACAATAAAGTAAGTATAATCAATTAGATCTTCATTCCATCACAATACAGACGGCAAAGTTAAGTTTAATCAATTAGGTTTTAATTTGTGGAGGAGTGTCAATATGGGCTGCAAAGTGAATGAAACATTCCTGAAAATATTACCTTTCAGTCTCATGTCATTTGACTGATGAACATGGTACACAAGGCTTTTATTTAGGCAGTAAGACGAAGAACCAAAAGAAAGTACCAGGTGATACGTTCTATTTGTAGTAGGGGTAGCAGTTGCAGGTAACTCCCAGTAGAGAAAAAGTTATCTCTATCATGCTATCAATTTTCCAAAACCTATGAGAAAGCAGTATGAATTTGAATAAAATGGCTGTGATACTTGATATACTTGGAATACCATTACCCGTGTTCCAGAATATCAAATCTCATTCAATATTTGATTTGAAATAAACCAGAAAATTATCCAAGTCTGCTTGTTCCAAATCTGAAAGACATGACGGTAATTTGATTTTAAATTCATTTGTACCACTTATACAAATAATAGAAATATCCTATTATGTTTTGTATGCAAGTTTTACAATAAGATAATTAATGCAGCAGACTAAAAATGTCACTACTTAATTTATAATAGCATATATCCCACTTACAGACCATCTGTTTATTCTTGAAATAGTAAATTATAAATGAAGGAACATTCCATCTCTTTATTTGCATTACATGTATTTAGAAGTAGGTAATTTATTCATGTAATTTTTAAGATTGTGACTTCAGAGGTCTCGCGAGCATTTTAAAACGAGGAGTCCATGACTCCCATTTTGGTAAAAATAGATCAGCCAGCAAAGGATGCATTTCCATCCCAGACATAGTTGTCCAAGTCTTTGATGTGTCTTGATTTCAAGGTCGCATTTACTATGTACTTGACTACAATCAGAAATGAACACCATAATGGAAGCTTAAGTTCTGGCGTACTTTTATAATAACCAAATGTACATCTCAAGATCTTTCTGTCTTTAAATTAAGTCCTAG
Organism: Unio delphinus; assembly: GCA_029339505.1. Taxonomy (NCBI): domain Eukaryota; kingdom Metazoa; phylum Mollusca; class Bivalvia; order Unionida; family Unionidae; genus Unio; species Unio delphinus. The sequence goes on along the minus strand of JAQISU010000035.1, from coordinate 12,365,211 downwards.
TCAATATAAGCACATTTTCACACCCAAGCTTAAGTCGAAGTCTTTGAACTTGCTGCCTAGCTGTTGCATTGTGTTCTTTTGATGTACCTTTATAAATACAGCAGGCACATCTGGGGGTATTTTAACCACTGAATTCGGTCATTGTAAATATCAGCACAGCTAAAATGATAAAGTAATTAAAATATTCTCACTCAGTATGTTGTTGAAGTAGGATTGGCAAATCTTTGAATTTGCTGCCCAGCTATTTGCATGCATACGGATGAGCTGCATGGGTGATTTTCTGCATGCTAGATCAAATATTTGCATCTAAATACACACAATTAAGCATTCCACAACCACTGACTCTCATTTTATTTCATTTTGACTACACCTTTGAGTTGCTGTATGTAAAGGTTTCACTGATGCAGCTATCGAGTCTATGTACTAGTCCGCATATGGCCCACATAGCAATTTCAGTTTGAGTCCTCTGGTTTATAGAGCCGTTGATCTTGCCAGTATTACATCAGGGACTATTTTTTTGTGAGTAACGATTTGAACAAATATGCATTGGTTTCTTCTCTCTTTCAGAATGAGGTTTTCAATTTGTCTGCTGGTGCTGTTGCTCCTCTGTGTTGGACTAACTCATCAAAAGACCCCCCATGATGCTGATGTCGACGATAATGATTTTGCAGAATTTGAAGATATTGAAGATGAAGGTAGTTTTTCATCAGAAGAGATACATTTTTCAATCCAAATTAGTGAGAACAAAACAGCTAGAAATTTAAGTCTTTCCACTCACCTCCATCTACCAGTTCCTCTTCCATCCCACCGCCCCAAAAACCCAATGATAATATAAACCAATAAAGAAAGGACTATATGGTTCTTTTGGCCTGATTTTACTGTATTCAGTGTTATGTCTACAATTTTTAAATACTTTATAACGTAGTGCTGACCGTTAACTAGGTGACCATACAATAACACACTATTAATTTTTCTGAACATCATTAATTTTAACATCACTCCATGGCTTAACATCATGAATTTTAACATCAATTCATGGCATAACATCATTAATTTTAAAATCAATTCCTGGCATAACATTAATTTTAACATCAATTCATGGCATAACATCATGAATTTTATCATCAATTCATGGCATAATTTCATTAATTTTAACATCAATTTACGGCATAACATCATTAATTTTAACATGAATTTATGGCATAACATTAATTTTAACATCAATTCATGGCATAACATTGTTAATTTTAACATCAATTCATGGTTTAACATTTTAACATCAATTTATGGAATAACATGAATTTTAATATCAGTTAATGGAATAACCAGATGAATTTTAACATCAAATCATGACTTATCATTAATTTTTTAAGTCATTCATGGCATAACAGTTTGAATTTTAATATCAATTCATGGAATAACTTCATGAGTCTTAACATCACTTCATGGCTTAACATCATTAATTTTAACATCAATTCATGGCATCATTAATTTTAACATGAATTTATGGCATAACATTAATTTTAACATCAATTCATGGCATAACATCGTTAATTTTAACATCAATTCATGGCATAACATCATTAATTTTAACATCAATTCATGGCATAACATCATTAATTTTAACATCAATTCATGGCATAACATCATTAATTTTAACATCAATTCCTGGCTTAACATTTTAACATCAATTTATGGAATAACATGAATTTTAATATCAGTTAATGGAATAACCAGATGAATTTTAACATCAAATCATGACTTATCATTTTAAGTCAATTCATGGCATAACAGTTTGAAATTTAATATCAATTCATGAAATAACTTCATGAGTCTTAACATCACTTCATGGCTTAACATCATTAACTTTAACATCAATTCATGGCATAACATGGTGTTTTTTAACATCAATTTACTGCATAACATCATCAATTTTAATAGCTCACACTATGATTTACAGTTGGTTTTTATGAGAATATGAATATAAACACGAGTCATTACAACCATCATTTAGATTTGGATAACCATTAGTAATAATGAAGAAATAAATATTAACTGTCAATGAGTCATTACAACCATCATTTAGATTTGGATAACCATTAGTAATAATGAAGAAATAAATATTAACTGTCAATGTTGACAAGATCCACCCACACCTGCTTCACCACTGAGATCTCTATGATTAACTTGTCAGAAAGAAAAAGAAAAGTTTGAGGCTTGACTTCTTGACCATTACTTTACTTCTGTCCTAATTGAGGCTTGATTTCCAGATGATTTAAATTCTTATGTCCTATTTGAGGCTTGATTTTCCTGATGATTTAAATACTTCTGTCCTAATTGAGGCTTGATTTCCTGATTATTTAAATACGTCTGTCCTATTTGAGGCATGATTTCCTGATGATTTAAATACTTCTGTCGAAATTGAGGCTTGATTTCCTGATGATTTAAATAATACCTGTCCAATTTGAGGCATGATTTCCTGATGATTTAAATACTTCTGTCCTACTTGAGGCTTGGTTTCCTGATGATTTCAATACTTCTGTCCTATTTGAGGCTTGATTTCCTGATGATTTAAATACTTCTGTCCTAATTGAGGCCTGATTTCCTGATGATTTAAATAATACTTGTCCTATTTGAGGCTTGATTTCCTGATGATTTAAATACTTCTGTCCTATTTTTGAGGCTTGATTTCCTGATGATTTATGCATATGTTAGGTTTAACTTCATCAAATTTACCAAAATGATCATTCTTTTGAGCTAGAACCTCATGGACAGTGGATTTTTCTCCACCGCTGTTTTTAATCACATATGATTTTTCCTCAGAGGAACCCTCAGTACTAGAGGAGGACAGAGGTACATCAGAGCAGGAAAATGCAGGTGAAAAGAAATCATCCCCACAAGCTGCTGTAGATGATAGGGATGAAGATGAAGATGATGAAGCAACAGTTGAGGTAAATATCAGTTGATGTACATTTATGGTATTTCCTTTTTATAATTCTATTCATCACAACCATGCTATATGTTAGTGAGGGAGGCTAATTATGAGACGTGCTATATATGTATTTAATGAGCATACTACAAGTATATCATATCATTGAGGGAGGCTTATAATGAGCATGCTACAAGTATATCATATTATTGAGGGAGGCTTATAATGAGCATGCTACAAGTATATCATATTATTGAGGGAGGCTTATAAATGAGGCATGCTACAAGGATATCATATTATTGAGGGAGGCTTATAATGAGCATGTTACAAGTATATCATATCATTGAGGGAGGCTTATAAATGAGGCATGCTACAAGGATATCAAAATTATTGAGGGAGGCTTTTAAATGAGGCATGCTACAAGTATACAAGTATATCATATTATTGAGGGAGGCTTATAAATGAGGCATGCTACAAGGATATCATATTATTGAAAGAACCACCGACACATGAGAAGCTACTGGCAAGCTTTCTCACATACTCACATTGGCTGAGGCTGAGACTCGAACCCACGCAGACAGTTGATATGGCTGTGATCCGTAACAGTGTGAACTTTAGACTACTCAGCCAATCTGGGCCCCGGAGAAAACAATAACCAAAGGCAAAAGAAGGGGACTATAAAAATGACACTAAGTGATAGTTGTTGAAAATGAAAACATGAGAATAGGATTTGAAATTTACAATTGCAAGATGCAACCTGTTCCGATTCACCAAGTTATTTTTCAGTATGTCTGCTGGGCACAGTTTATTGACATTTAGGAAAATGTTAGTGCAGACCTATCACATATACATATTTCTCCTTTTAAATATGTTACCCAGCCCAGTCATAATTCCACAGTAGAACTACTACCACCTAATAAACCCAGCCCTTCCAGGCTAAAACATAGCTAAAATTCTAAGTTATCTGCCCATCTTTGTGGCAGTGTGATCTCCCTTGATAACAGGATTGGTGCAAAATCCCATGAAATCATCTGTTACTACTTCCACTCGTGCAGATAAGCACACTCTCTTCAAAACAGAAATGCCTCTCAGATTCCATACAATCAACCAGTTTGGAATTTTTCTACCTCAAAACAAGTTGGAGGAGTTTTATATTCGAAGGGAAGTTTACTCCGTCTGTAAGTTTCAATCACTTAGGTGCTATTGGTAAATACCTTTACTGGTCATGATTGTTTCCCCTTACATTGCTCTAACTATAAAATATATTAATAAGTGCAAATCTGGTGCATGATATAATAAACTGATTTAATGCTACTGTATAATGTCCACTTCATATGGATACACACAAGTTTTCTGTATTTTCTTGTTTTACTGCCTACTTCTTATTTGTATATCTGACACTTCACTGATTTTACCTGTAACATTGCCTCATAATTGTAGAGCATCTACTTTATTTATATCAATATTGACGCTTCAGTGATTTTAGCTGTAACATTGCCTCATAATTGTAGCATCTACTTCATATATATCAATATTGATGCGTCACTGATTTTACCTGTAACATTACTTTTTAATTGTAGCATCTACGTCATATATATCAATATTGATGCTTCACTGATTGTACCTGTAACATTGCCTCATAATTGTAGCATCTACTTCATATATATCAATATTGATGCTACAGTGCCCTTTTTGTACAGGTTTTGTGTGTAATATATATTACTGTATAGCTTATGCCTTGGATATGTATAGGTATGTTTTCTGTTCATAGTTTACTTATAGCATCTAGTTCATACATGTAGTTTCTATAAGTTACACTTCAGTGGTTGTGCCCTTGCCAGTAGCTTCTCATGGGTCTTTGGTTCTTTCCGGGGGCTTTCCCGGGTTCCTCCACCATTAATACTATCTGCCATATATAGCCTATCGTGTGCTGGTGTTAAACCCTACAACAACAAAAACATCAGTGATCTTACCAGTATAGGTAATCCCACAGGCTGTATTTTAGAAAAGACGGCTTTTACGTAACTATAATATAAGAGTACACTTGTCCATGGACTTGCACGCACTTTCCTAACAGTATCATGTTCTGTTTATAGCAACTATCCTGTTACTAAGAAACATCCAGGTACTTTACATTTTTCGACCTCTAATTCTACTTATAGCATCTGTATGTCTTAGTGAGGAGAGAACAGACTGGTTTCTGAGTTTAATCGTTACATGCAGATTTTTTGTTCTAGTTCATATTTAGTGCAGAACCAGTCTAAAGGTATTTGGTGCTAATAAGTATATTTTATTTTAGTTGATGCATATATGAAAGCAGAAATGTCTCCTTTAACAAAAGTCACAAATGGATTGGAAAAGATATTTAAAAAAACGAAACAGAAAATAATAGAATCCTCCAAATATGAAGACATGAGTGGAGCATCACATGACATCTATTTCAGGCTGTTTAAAAAAAAAAAAAATTGGCGCCAGTAGTCTTACAATGGATTTTAGTCAATGTGTGTGCAAAGCTAAAAGTGCTACATATGAAAACTTGAAACAGTAAAGGATGTTAAAAGACATGGGGAAAATAAATCATTGTTTATTGAAATGTTTGCATGTTATATGTGGATTAAGCATTTTCTGTCTGGATACAGCTTTTTGACCACTTGGATTATGCTTTTTCCTCATCAGAGGTTGGCATGTATGTTAAAGGCATACAAATGCACAAGAATGCTTTATTCTAATGGAGGCATCCATACCTCAATAGTTAACTTTCTGTGGGTCTTTGGCCAGAACAGTTAGCACCAATCACAATTATACATGCAATTCCACACTTACTGGCAGACTACATTATCATGAAAGTGAAGATATTAGACCAAAGAAAGACTTTTCTATCTTCTGTTAATTTGGGATTTCACATGTCCAGTGACACTTATCCTTGCTCAAGAGAAATCTATCATGGGTATTAACCTGAAATTTATCATGGGTATTAACCTGAAATTTATAATGGGTATTAACCAGAAATTTATCTTGGGTATTAACCTGAAATTTAACCAACCAATACATTAACTATTGGTGGACTCATCTACTTGCAGTTCTGATAAGATGAATCAGTATCACTCATGAAGCCCCCTGCTTTCATTGCCAAGAGCAAGCTACCAATCACAGGTTACCAAATATTGGCAGCAATTCTTGTATACTATGAAAATTTCATCAAGGTCATCAACAGGACCCAGTGCGAGCTCCAAAGTGATATCAGGATATTACATCATGGGATATCATGCCTCATCTTGCCTCCTTGAAAGAGGGTCGGGCGAATATTTCAGCATGGATACAATTTGATCATGAATAGATAATGTAATCTTGAATAAAGTGGATATCTGTTTGGCATATCAGAATAACCCCACACCAGCAAGTTTGCTTTGCATATTGGCTCACGACACTGTGTATGAGTGAAACTATTCTGACAGTTATTAACCATGCTGTGGAATAGAGATCCTCAAGTTTACTTCTCCAGTTTTTATCAGAGATCTGTCACACTAAATGGCTCAATTGGATCTAGATGAACCTTTACATGTTGTGTAAAAGTATACCATTCCTAGTTGTTCAACAGCTTCATAAAGATATGGCTTTGAGACTAAAACTGGATTTGTCAGTTGAAAGTTTTTCCCTTTCAAAGCTGCTGCCCAATGTATGGAGTCTATTCTCTAGTCAGGTTATCTAGAAGCTTGACTATAGCAAGAGTTAGGTTATCTAGAAGCTTAGTAATATCAATAGTCAGGTTATCTAGAAGCTTAACTATAGCAATAGTCAGGTTATCTAGAAGCTGAAAATTAATGTGATATCTCTAGTTTTCACTGGATATGTATTTTTTTCTTTTTCTGATAGACAGAGGATGATGAGTTTGAACACTTTACAGATGAGGAAGAATTTGAAGGTTTTGATCGTGAGAAAACTGCAGGAAAAGGAAAATCTCAGGATCTCCCAGACTTGAAGATAGCCAAGGTAGAGTTTTTAAATTACTTGCTGCACAGAATCAACTTCCACATGAAAAATAATAAAAGATTCACAACCTGGACAAATGAGAAACCCAAGTCTGTTGCTGCTTAAAATTGTTGTAAAATTACTTCAATTACTTTAATACTTCTTTTATCTTCTTCCCCAGCATAATTTAAATTTCAAAAGTGTTGGCACAATCTACATCCATCCATAGGACTTAAATGGACTCAAGTTTCATGTCTCTAATTGTAACAGTGTAGGAGGAGTTAAGTAACATTGTAGGAGGAGTTAAGTAACATTGTAGGAGGAGTTAAGTAACATTGTAGAAGGGGTTAAGTAACATTGTGGGAGGGGTTAAGTAACAGTGTAGGAGGGGTTAAATAACATTGTAGAAGGGGTTAAGTAACATTGTGGAAGGGGTTAAGTAACAGTGGAGGGGTTAAATAATGGTGTAGAAGGGGTTAAATAACAGTGTAAATGGTTATGTAACAGTAAGAAGGGTTAAGTAACAGTGTAGGTGGGGTTAAATAACATTGTAGAAGGGGTTAAGTAACAGTGTAAATGGTTATGTAACAGTAAGAAGGGTTAAGTAACTGTGGAGGGGTTAAATGACAGTGCAGGATGGGTTAAGTAACAGGGAGCAGGGGTTTAATAACAGTGTAGGATAGGTTACATAACAGTGTAAGAGGGGTTAAGTAACAGTGTAGGAGGGGTTAAATAACAGTATAGGCATAGTTAAGTTAAATGTATGAGGAGTTATGTAAAATTGCACATGTATATGCAGTCAGTGATGCAGAAAATATCTGTGCAAAGAGCAACTATTAAACCTTACATTGTTTTATTTTCTCTAAAAAGTAAACAAAAAATGATTGTTGTTTTGCATAAAATATCACGAGATGGATATATATTTTAAAGTGAGGGAAAATTACTAACATTTTTGCATTTACTGGTTCCAACTGGTGCTGAATTTTGCAGAAAGTACAGCTCACTTGAATAAAAGTTGACTTTGGGTTCACATTTTAGATGACTCATGATCTACAGTGTAAACATTTTGAAACAGGATGAAATTTAATGGCATCATATTCAAATGCAGTCAAGTCAGTCGTACACATTCACCTCTAGAAAAAAAATGAATTTCTCAATCAAAACTCTTAATTAAGTGAAGATTTAGATAATAATTTATGGAATTGTGGAAAATGGCTTTTCAAAGAAGGTAATTGCTGAGAAGAGGTGACATTTAAGGCAGTTGTATTTATTAATAATAAAGGAAACCTAAATTGACACTTTAAGACAGTAGTAATAAATGTCATTCTTGTGGGGACAGGAAGGGGTCATTTGATCATAAAGTTTACAAGTCCACTGTTAGACACCAGATCTCATATTGGTCATGGCTTAAGGCCATGTTTTCACTTGGATAGCAGATTTCTCACCCTGACCTTTGATTTAGGCTTTAGTTTTCATTAAAATCTTGACCCATGATTTGACCTTAGTTTTCATTAAAATTTTTAATTTGTTTCCACAAAATGAGATTTGTTTCATATCTTTCTATGGCCTGTTAAATTTAAACATACATGGCACACTGGGCTATTCCATTTAAACATACATGGCACATGGGGCTATTCAATTTAAACATACGTGGTATATAGGGATATTCCAATCAAACTTATATGATATCCAGGGAAGTCATATAGTTTAACTCTTAACTTTCTGTTAATGCATATATGTGACCATAAAAATAGCCTTGTAACCCCACAGACGCATAAATAAGCTGCTAGTAATACTCTGTCGCAGCTGGCTCATACATGTGTTTCAGGCCAAGAATCAGGACACCCCAGAAATGCATATACACATTTCATATTAAAGCTTTGTATTGGATGAAATTACAAACATCTATTCCTTTTTAAAATATTTAGCCAATGAAAATAAACCTTACATAAAATGATGAAAGTATTCTATTAGTAGTTTTATAGCACACAAGCAGGAAATCTGATATGAAAACAAGGTCACATGTGAAAGTAAAACAAAATGGCAACATTCCTGTATTCCGATGATGATTTTGATGAAAGTTTTGAAGGATTTGAAACTGATGACATAGTAAATGCCATTGATTTCAAGATGAAGGATCAGACATTAGTATAAGTCCTGTTTCAACACCTGACATTTCAAAAATCTGAGGATATGTGCGACAGTCAAATCTGGTCAAAGCACTTGAAATTGGTAAATGTAGATGACTTAGGTGCCACGCTTTGTTTTAGAAGAAAATGGAGGGAGATAGATTTCCTTTTACACTTTTTTCCAGAAGAAATAGTCCAGTTACATATGAAACAAACAGATACACTGGAATACAAAAATTGGTGAGAAGCCTGATCCCAACTACTCACCACCATCTGTTGCACAAATGAAGGTGTTTCGTGGAATTTACATAACACTTAAGTTAAAACCCCGTGATAAAATCATGCATTCACAAGAAATTAGTTGTTTTATCACCTAGAAAACTTTCATGATTTTCTCCGATTTGAGGAATTCTTCAACATGTTTTTCAAAAATTAAAAATTACAACCTTGAATTAAAAAATGGATTTACATGTTACTGTGTTTAAATTAAAACTCCAAGTACAGCCTTGCTACTGTCTGTCAAATAAAAACTCCAAGTACAGCCTTGCTACTGTCTGTCAAATAAAAACTCCAAGTACAGCCTTGCTGCTGTCTGTCAAATAAAAATTCCAAGTACAGCCTTGTGACTGTGTCTATCAAATAAAAACTCCAAGTACAGCTTTTCTGCTGTGCCAGTCATATAAAACTCCAAGCCTTGCTACTGTGTCTGTCATATAAAACTCCAAGTACAGTCTGAAGTATCAAAGTTACTTAGTGAGGACCAATCCATTTAAACATAAATGGTTCCAAGCGATGGCAGTTTTTTAAAATATACCCCTGCATACTCTGATTACTAAAACAGTTAATTTGAAAATGATACAGAACTTCCAATGATGGGTCACTACTCCATCTTGAAAGTGCCTTACCCGAGTTCCAATTGTTGCCCAGGTCCTTTTGTGAAAAGCCTTGGAAAAGTATCTCCAATAAGATTTAAAATATTCTTACAGATTTTTTTTTCTTCTTCATTGCAGACAAAAATCATTACCTTTTACATAGCAGTTGAAATCCTAATTTGTATTGCATGTGAAAACTATGTATTCTTGATGTCCATTTTAAAATTTGATAATCAAAGTGAAGGCATAATGTTGAAGCGAGATGTTGAATTTAAGACAATTTTCAGGTTCCCCTTCATTTACGGACCAACTGGGACAGTTTCTATCTTGAGATGCTGATGCTGTCGGGTCTAGGTGTCTACTTTCTGAATTTCATCGCTGGGAAATCCAAAAATAACAAATTTGCGCAGGCCTGGCTTAATGCACATAAGGATATTCTTCTACAAAATTTTTCCGTAGTAGGTAAGTGATTTGCTGCATGGACAGTATTACTCAATTCCATGTCTTGTATCAAATGTATTTAAACACCTGTGCATGTAACACACTTTCTCCATCAAATACAATACCTGATCCCATTACATTGCATTCTGACACACCTGTCATGTAACACACTTTCTCAAATACAATACCTGATCACATTCAGTTAGGGATAACTTTGCAACCTCCAAATCCAGCCCACTCTGAACAACAGGAAACATCTTTCTGTTTATGTTATTGAATCCATTTATGATATAGTTTCATTCAGTATCATTACCCGACTTATCAACTGTTACTTAAATTATTTTGACAGTGTGGCTAACATTATGAGCATAATCTAATCACTACTGATGGCATATCCAGTTGGCAAAATGTTACTGCCTGTAGATAACTCTTATAGCTACTTCCTGTTGATGCTGATCTGACAGTGGAATAGATGTCTGACAAGTTGTTCACAGCAGCAGAATAGGAAACTTATTGGATTTTATCTATGTTGGAATGCCATCCTCCACCTTGAATCATTTCTATGTACATGGTGAATGCCTTAATGTATGTAGATGATGATGATAATGATAACTCGTAACAGTAGAAAGGTTGCAGAAATTACTTTACATCTCTTGGAGCATTTCCATTAATGCAAGAGTTGCTTTTTCGGAGTCAAGTGTATGACTCTTTCACACTGGTAAAATGTCACAAGTGAACTGATTCACTTTGGTTGTCCTACCTTCATGAAAAATTCCCAAGCGGTCAGGGGGTAGAGAATGCTTTCAGCCATGAAAATCTGGTTTTTCTGTTTGTAAAGGACAGTGTACTGCCCACTCAATCTGATGGATGTGAATAGGTTAGTAAGTAGTCTCTATGAGAAGTTGAAGTCCACTTAGTAGTTTTGTCTCCTTTATAGTGAAAGTCCACATAGTCTGGTAGATTTCTCTCCTTTTTAGTGAAAGTCCACTTAGTCTGGTAGATTTCTCTCCATTTTAGTGAAAGTCCACTTAGTCTGGTAGATTTCTCTCCTTTGTGGTGGAAGTCCACTTAGTCTGGTAGATTTCTCTCCTTTATGGAAGTCCACTTAGTCTTGTAGATTTCTTTTCTTTATAATGGAAATTCACTCAGTCTTGTGAATGTCTGTCACAGATATTATGATCTTATTGTTTAATTCTGTTATGTTCATGAAAAATATTATAAGTGTTTGCTTGATCACTTGTCACTTAGCTAGGGTCACTAGCTCTTACACAATCAGGATTTGCATACCTTTTAATTTTTCATTAATTCCACCCACATTATCTGTAGTACTATATACATGACAAGTTCAAAAGAAGGCATTTAAATTGTTGTTATGTGATTTTGCGCATTTTTGGGGAGGATGACATAAATTACTGAAGATATTTTAATAAAACTTGAACCAGTTATATATCATAATTGGAGATACCATTGCCATGACTTCTGTCTCAAGCTTTCGGTCACAGCTATGGAAGATATAAATCAGCACCATCTGTCCATGTCCAGTATAATATTTGAGCCTTTCGACTATTGTATAAATAGACTTCATAGTGTCTTGTGTATTCCCAGTCATATTTTCTCCCCCAAAAGTCTAGGTTAAAATCAAGAAAGGTCAGTGGCCTGTTTCCTTATCGGAGCTGTCGTTTTTTGATTTAGTGAAATTGTGTCCAGGCCATACCTAATGATGGAGTGGCAGGTTTGTTGCTCTAAGATCAAGGTCACTAGTCAAGGTCACTAGTTGGGGAAAAAGGGATATAATATGCTGTATGGTACTCTTGTTACTTACAGCCTCAAGGTCACATCTCATTGTTTTGGTTTCAATGTTATGTCACATCTCATTGTTTTGGTTTCAAGGTTATGCCACATCTCATTGTCTTGGTTTCAAGGTTATGTCACATCTCATTGTTTTGGTTTTAAGGTTATGTCACGTCTCATTGTTTTGGTTTCATCTATAAGATCAAAGTTGTAGACTTTAAGAAGTTTTCTTTATGCTTTCACCATCAACTCTGTCGTGGAAAATTTTCATCAATTTTCTGTGTGCATGGGGCTATAGAGCCATTAATTGATAAAAGGAAAGATCATGCAGAAATTCTTTTTTTTTTCATAAAATAACTTAGCAATAATTTTAATGATACAAATGTTAGTACTATAGTAATCTCACATGAATACATTTGTAAAAGAGGCTTAGAATATGAGGAGTGTTACACCGGCTGGTGCTTCAAAAAGGGTGAGGCATGACACATACATTATTCGTTTATCACTTCTACATTGCCTCATGAGGGAAGAAAATGTTAGTTTCTGTAACAATCTGGTAAAAAATTTACTTTGACATTTAAAGAAACATCTATATTTGTTAAACATCTATGTGGATTATTGTTAGGCAAGTTCTGTTGTTTTTTTTTTTAACATCTTCCACAGCAACCAGGTCCAAAATACACTTTTCATATTTCCTCCCAAATTACATTGGAAATATTTTGATCAAAGTGTGAGAAAGTGTGTATTAGATCATAATGTACAAATTAATGTGTCTTATCTGGGTCTCTATGACAGCCAGGTGTGAAACATTATTTTGATACCTTCTTCAGAACAACTTCATTTAATGTTATCAAAATGTGAGATGTTTTTAAAGTTATTTCCATAGTAAACAAGCACTTTTAACATCAGCTATATATAAACTTGTTTGAAAGATAAATGGGAAGTCCTTGACCTTAATGCAACTCTGAGAAAAATCCATGAATGTTTAATCATTCTGCAGATTACTTTCTTTATGCTGTTGTTTCATTCATAACCTAGTGAGCCATACGTTTCATTTACTCCTTCATAATTCCCTTTGTTTTTTGGAAGAGTAGTCAAGAGTTGGGACTTGTTCAAAATATCTCCATTTATTAATATCATTATACATTTGTTTTACTTTGTCCGTACATGTCAGTGGATTCTTCTGTCTTACATGTTCTTGCTAAAACTCCAACACAGATTCTGGTATTGAAATTTGCACTAAATGTGAAATTGGAATTAAGATGTTGTACCATTTAAATAAACGGCTCATCCTGAAATTTTAATTTTAAATATATATATATATATATATATATATATATATATATATATATATATATATATATATATATATATATATATATATATTGACAAGGAAAGCACATTTTTTGGCTGGCTATAAATTTGATTTTCAACCTTATTAGGATTGAATATGGGCCTAGTTTTCAACTTGTGACAATTTTAATCATTGAAAATGAAATCTAAGAAATTTGTGGGGAAAATTATGATGTTTAACCCTTTAAAATGAGGTCTTTATGCCATGGTAACTACAAAAATGCCAATCAAATGCTGACAAAAATTCCAATCAGATGCTGACATGTTTCCAAAAAGGAAGATAAATGCAAAATGAGGATATGTAAATTGTTCTCTCTTAAATTTGGCTGCCTTGTTTGGCATTCAGCATTAAAAAGTTAGTGTTTGGACTGGTCGACCTGGCGTCTGGATAATGTGATACGGTATGACATTGTGTTACATGTCTGTGGCATGATTCCCCAGTGCTAGATATCACTACAAACTGCCTCACTGCAGACATCATAGAAGTATGACTGAAAAATTGTTAAAGCTACGTTAAAAATCCAAATCACACACAGCAGCAGAGGGGGCGAATCAGACAACTTTTTTTTGTTTTTATTTTTGATTATACCCCCTCCAAAATAACACTGGACCCTTCTCGCGAAAAAATAAGTCTCTGACCCTTGTCTGAAAACATTCGCGTCGCAACGTCGTTGTCACTCGCCCCCTCTGCTGCTAGAACTTTCAGTTGGGTTAACCGAATATTTGATCCAGTCCGATACGATATCGTGTTCGAGGGTCATGTAAATTTATTGTTACAAATCCGTGTGGGGTAGACTGAGCATGACTAAAGAAATTTCTAAATTGATTGAAGTCCATATCAGAACACCATGTCTGCCAAATATTTCGTAGCGTATGTGTATCAACGCCGTTGAATACAGCAAGCATATTACAGTTATCTCTAATCACTTTTGGAATCTGAGTGTAGCGTTGAGTGACATAGATCACATCAGTGTTTTTATGCCTGCCTCTGGAAAATATTCTAGCAGGATTTTTTTGATTATCTAACATGACATCGTCGTATACAACTAAATTGTTGATACTTCCATCGAGGTCATTCACGGATGGCGCCTCGTCAATATCGGTTATAAATTCAATAACATCCTCGGCGGCAATCTCTGAAGCGTTTTCATTAAAATCTTTTAGCACTTCATAGCATCGTTGATCATCTACGCTAGGGGCAATTAAATACAACTTATCCCACTTCATCCATCTCATTATTAAATTGAGCAACAATTGCGTTTTACCGGATCCAGATGGTCCGATTATAATTGCGCGGATAGAGTTTGGTAGCGCTGCATGATGCTTCACTGGTTCTCTTGTTTTAGTCGCTGAAAAATCAATTATATTCATATCTCTATACATAAATTATGGATCTATATTGCGTGAAGTGTAAGGCGCGTACTGGCACAGATGACTTGACGACGATTACAACTAAAAATAACCGATCAGCGCTTTCTGGTAAATGCGTACAATGTAGTACAAAGAAATTTAGATTTGTTTCTAAACCCAAGGAACTCAAGGAACCTTTAAAAAAAAAAGAGGAGGTGATATCGCAGCCAAATTAGCAAAACTCCCTGGAACTCCATGGGCAAAATACCCTGGAGAAAAGCACCTTCCAGGATATAGCTACTGTGGACCGGGAACAAGACTTGATATCAGACTCAATGATCAAAATCAGCCCCGACCCGGTGAGGAACCAATAAACGCTATTGATAAGGCCTGTCACCTTCATGATGTATCTTATAAAAGCAGTAATCTGCAGCACAGGCATCTAGCAGATGTGAAATTAATTCATGCGTTAAATGCTATTTCTGATAAATCTTTCAAAGAAAAATTGGCTTCCTTTTTGATAAAATCGGCTATGAAAAGTAAATTGATGTTAGGGGCTGGTAATTAATAACAACATGGAATCTATTTATTATTCCCCAAGAGGATACTGGAGGGGTAAATCAGCAATCCATAAACTCGCTAGCGCTGCAAAAGTGAAAAAAACCACTGCGGCTCATTGGTTATCCAAACAGGCACTATGGCAAATTTATCTACCACCGCCTAAACAAATCAATTTCTCGCATTTTGATGTGACCGGACCCAATGAAGTTCATCAGGCTGATCTATTATTTCTGCCACATGATCGTGGTTACAAATACGCATTAACCGTAGTTGATATTGCAAGTCGATACAAAGAAGCAGAACCGTTAAAAACAAAATCAGCCACTGAAGTCGCTTCTGCATTTGAAAGGATTTATCGAAGGAGTCCTCTGCACTGGCCAAATCTGTTACAAGTTGACCCGGGCAAGGAATTTCAGGGTGCAGTGTTATCTACAATGAAATATCACAATGTCGCTATCAGACGAGGGCATACTGCACTGCATCGTGATCAGGCCATTGTAGAACGATTTAATAAAACCCTTGCTGAGCGGTTATTTGGATATCAATACGCAAAAGAATTCATCCAAGAAAAAAGATCCCGTGAATGGGTTAAAAGGTTACCAGCTGTGATTACTGCACTGAATAACGAGATTACTAGAACCATCAACATGAAACCTATCAATGCGATTAAAAAGAAGTCAATACCTGAAATGGAAATTCAAAAAGATTTTAACGTTTCCCAACCAATTCTTGGTAGTAATGTCATTGTGAGGTACTTATACGAACCAGGAGAGCTTGAGGGTGGCACAAAAAGGGCTACTGATCCTATTTGGAGCGTCACTACGCATAAGATATCTAGTATAACACGATCTACGGGTAGACTTCCAATCTATAAACTGGATTCAACTGCCCCTCAACGGGGTTTTACTAGACAACAATTACAAGTGATACCTGAGGATACTCAATTACCACCGCATGGGCTTAACTAGCACCCTTGCGTCTATTGCACTCAAGACAAGTCAACTTCACATTATTTCTGACATGACCGAGATTGTTATTTTTTCTGTCCACGGTGAATTGGCGAGGATCCTTATCCGAATACTGCCAACGCATTATACAATTGCAACTCGCGCAGTGATTATTCTGTTGTTGCTTCAGAGTAATTATTAATTCAGCATCAATATCAAATTCTCGTTGTTTTTTTTTGTCTTGTTGTTTGTAACCGGAGAGTTTTTTATCAATAATATCATTTATTGTGGTGTCATTATCATTGCTAATGATTTCATCATCGCCTGACTCTGTCAGGACAATTCTTCGAAGTTGATTTATTTTTCGTACTCTAGACACTGCGAGATAGACTAAATTCGACCATTCTATGCGATTATCTACCATCCAAACAGTTGTATCCGATATAGTCAATCCCTGTGAAGAGTGTATTGTTGCTGCATAACCTAGCGTCCATGGGGATTTATTAGCACGCAATGCATCTTCAACGACATTGATATCAACCAGCACAATATCATTTAATACGAGAATCTGTCTTTGAAATCCTTCGGATTTTGGTCCTGGAATATCAACTTCGATGTTCTGTTTTCGTGTATCCGATGGCCTATAACATAACGGTACTGGAAGTGTTGCAAATTTTTGTTTATGCAATTCAAATAACTTCATCTGAAGTGTATCCCTGACTATTTTTCTACTTGCAATGATTAAATCATTTGGTCTCCACGCTTCCCAAAACTCATTCATGGGAGTTTCCGAAATTATTTCACGGGCTATTTCACACTGGATTCTATCCGGTTGTAATCTAATTAGTTTCTTAAATTCTTTTAATTCATTATCAAGTGATCTATGATCGGTATCAATTTCTTCATAATAGTCTACAAAACCCTTTAGCCATTCATGGGGGGATGCACCGACAAATGGTGGAGGTTGGCCGTGATCCCCGCACATGACGACTTTTGTATTCTTCAATAACAACCACTCAAGAAATATTTTTAAGACATCTTCGGACACTGTGTCTATTTCATCCCACATGATAATTTCAGGAATAAATTTCTCTCCCATGCGCTCAGGAGTCCATTTATCTCCCTTCCATCTAAAGAAACTATGATAAGTGCAGGCATTTACCCCTCGTTGTTTCATCTCTCTGGCGAGTCTGTGAGTCGGTGTTAGCACAATCATGTTTGGATTGGAAACGCTAGCGTTTCTACGGAATAACTCAATTGCCCGGGTTGTTTTTCCTGACCCACCACAGCCGTTTAAATAAACTGTTTTATATCTACAGATTGGATCAGAAATCGGTGGTGCACTAGAAAATTCTGAACACTGATTGCTTTCTAAGTAATTATTTTCAATGGTAACATCTGCTGATGGAATATAATCATGAAGCATTTCCTTCTTAATTCTCCATGACCCCCAATTCTCGTTGCCAGTAGCCTTAAAATCAGCCATTTTGCTATTTATGTAAAATGAGTCAGTAGCAACTCTAACTGCGGTGGTAGGAAATCTATTGATCATTGAAAATAAATTAATAGAAGCATAACCAAGCATAGAAGCTCTCAAATATGTGTACTGCTGATGGTATCCATCAGTGTAAGTAACAATTGTACCCAATTTGGTTCCATCGGACATAAATGCGTCCTTACGATTGACATATAAGCCCCTATTCGTTAAATCTTTGATTACAAAATCGTATTCAGCATTGTCTATAATCAATCGTGAAGAATATCTCGTATTATCATCTTTGCCACCTTGGGTAAATTTACCGATTATTCTTCGTCCAAGATCTTTTGCTTCATTGTTTCTGATTTCAAATAACTGTCTGGACCAATCCATGATTTGTTGTTCATTAAAATCAGGAAACAGTTTTCGCTCTTCGCTAATTATTTTTTCTAGATCAGGTTGTGGTAACCAGACTGATTTCTGTGCTTGATAGGATATAATTGCTTCACTGACAATTAATGATTTTAACATCTTACAATCAAGCATATACCGTAATAACACTATTGGCATCCAGTGTTTTTCAGACATGTGTTTACCAATCCAAAGATAACTACACGGATGAAGTCCTTCAGCCATTTCAAATGATACTACACAAGCAAATCCGGTTAAATCGAAATGTGGCAGTGGTCCATTAATAGCAACACGGGTCATTTCGTGTGTAGGGTGTCCAAATCGTTTGAAATATTTCTCACACTCTCCATACCCAAGAAAACTTCCTGGATAACATGCAATCATATCAACTGAAATAACGGTATCAGCGGTGTATTTTGTGTTCCATAATCCTCCATGGCTGTATTCAAGACAGGACAATTTGACATCTGATAAGAACTCACTTCGGGTTGGTTTCCACGCGTTTTTCTTCCTAGCAAAATGTGCTACAACTGATGGAAGTGTAAAACAGTTTGCTAATAATTGATCGTTGTCTTCCCCCCCAGAACTCTGGGGAGAAAATTCACTAGCTAGTTGTTTCATTTGATTATGCAGCTCTTCAGTACGGTACAATTCTCCGTTGGGCCTTACAAACTGATCAAATCTACATTCTTCGTCTGAAGTACTATGAAATAGCCACACTGACACAGAATCGTTTTTACTCAAATGGTAAATAGCATCAAATAATTTCTGCTCTGAAAAAAACTCTTCGGTTCCAAACAGATATTTTACGGTTCTATCTCGTGGGAATATTGTTACTGCAGATGACCACGCGTGTGCATTATGATCAATAATTTCAATGGGAGCTCCCTGTGATTTATATTTCGATTTGTATAATACTTCTCCGGTGATTGTCCTTACCGATATTGGAAATCTCAATGATGTTTCTAATTTGGCTATATCTTGAATTGTTGCCCCATGCTGTTTCACTGTCAGTTCCCACTCGGATATTTTTTTTCGTCTTAGATCAGTTAGTTTATTTCCCCGGGACGCATTTGTGAAGTGTTCTATTATTCGTGTTGCTACACAATTGAGCCCTGTCGAATATTTCATGGGTGCTAGTTTTGAAATATCAGGTTTTTCATTGAGTGGATATATCCCGTAAACAACTACTGTGACAGGATAAGATCTTTCGTAGTAGGGTTTATCAAGTCCAGTCAAAATTCCTGGTTTTGAATCCTGAGTCACAGTGACAGTTTTTTTGTCCTTAAGAATAGGCTCGTATTTGTCCCTAATGATCCATTTTCCATTATCACGGATAAGGAATTTTATTCGAAAAAAATTTCTTTCTACCCCAACATTTGAGATTATCACTGCTGCTTTTTCATCATTCATGGTAGCGTCAACAACACCATCAATTCGAAATGTTGACCAGCAATGAGCTGCCCCATCACGCTTGAATTCATTAAAACAGTCTCTGATTTTACTAATCAAGGTTCTATCAAGAATTTTATTCTTTGGTGTATCAGAAACTCTATCAAGATTGAATTGAACACTTTTCCAGGGCTTAATTTTCGATAATCTCTCGAACTCCTCCATACTATAATTAAAACAAGTATTTAAATGAAAGATTTAAGTATAATGAATCATTGCAAATGGCTTATGATTGGATCAGTGACACCGTGTAACAAATCATGCAGAAATGAATTCTGTTGGTATCATATGCAAAGCTTTCGTCGTGGAAGCCGAGGTCCGTTACCCTGTATTCAATGTGGGGTTGGGGTCAGGGGGAGGTCGCAATTATGCATTATGTGCGGCGGAAAACGATACAGGGAGCTAAAACGCTATTATGATAAAAAAATAAAAAATACTGCCATTGACCCCAACGATGACAAAATAATAAAGACTGCTCAAGATTATATACAGAGACTTATAATTAAACCAAACAATGAATTAGAAAAATAGTGTTATTATACAAATGAACCAAGAATTCAGACCTCACCCCTCCGTGCTTGTTAATTATGAAGCATTCCGTAATAGTATTATCAGAAAATTCTATTTTCGTATGTCAAAATACAGTACACGCGTACCGTCTATAACACCAAGGGAGACTACTCTTAAATGATAATAACCAAGGGAGTTATCATTGTGATTTAGCGGCTTGGTATTTCTTTTTAGGAAAAGATATATTTTCTTTTTTTTTAGTGTTTAAGTCAAATATTCTGTGTCACGTGCGATTAATGCGTATTTCATAACATAGGATGTGATCCGGAGGTACAGGCATTACAGGATAACACACGTGTATACTTTCTCCCTTAGATTGTGTTAACTTGTTTAATGGGTATTGTGATTCAGCGCTGGGCATTGTTTTGTAAGAAAAGACATGTTTTCAAACAATTATATTCTTTGTTCTAGTGTTTAAGTCAAATATGCTGTCTCATTTAAATACTGTGAAACACCATTAATAAGTAATTCAAGAAAATAAAATAGCATACTTGCGGATTGATGTATTAATTCCCTTTATATACTCTCTCACTTAGATGGTGTCGAGATGATAAGGGAGGGAATAACAACCCCTCCCACCTACTCTTATATGTTTCTACTATTATGTGTAAATATAAGTGTTTTTAAATGTCTGTATGTAGACTATCATTTGTATAATTTAATATGTAAATATTGAATAAAGATTTTTAAAAAAAGAGGATGCCGACATGGCACCTATAAAAGATGTACAAATGCTACATCTATAAAAATTACATTACAGTATGGCGTGGGTTATTTGCCCCTAAATTGTGATTCAGCGGCTTGGGATATAATTAATTAGAAAAGAAATCAAATATAAAATGTTTTCAAACGATTATATTCTTTTTTTTTAGTGCTTTATGCAAATATTCTGTCTCATTTAAATACTGTGAAGCACCATTAACAAGTAATTCAAGAAAATAAAATAACACACTCTGTGGATTGACGCTGCTGTATTAGTCACCTTATATACTAAATGAAAGGTTTAAAGCTGGGGCTTTCAAAGGCCAATCCGACCAGTCAAAAAATAACCCACGCCATTGACACGTGTGCGTGGTTGACTTTTACTCAATCATGCAACCGGGTTTAATTTCATGGGTTGCTTTGATTGGTCGAATTGGCCTTTGAAAATCAGCCCCGTCGTTTCATGTTTGTGATGTCTGTGCCGTCCCATCATCATTACATCATCATTGAATTATAATCCATATTACATCATCATTGAATTATAATCCATCCTTAATTAAGTTAATTAAGTATATGTATACCTACAATCTGAATGGAGATATATACGGTATTTGTGCTGTCCTTAATTAAGTATATGTTGTGACGTCACCCCAAGCATATCTTCTGGGCGGTCTAAGATGGCGTTTGCCACGTTAGGCCTCCCTTCCGGAGATGTATGTTTCGGGTTTCCCTTGGGCTTACTTGGATGTGAAGGCAACCAAGGAGTTCCAAAGATGTGTTGTCGTATATATGTAACCTCTAGGTCATTTCACGTAAACATACCCTCTTGTGATTATAACCCGTTATTTGACGAGTTAGATTCACTCTTAGGGGAATATGTTTCCGGTGAATGTAAATATAAATGACCTAAAATAAATACCATCCATGGATGTAATTAGCTCTCCATCACATTTGGGTTACCCCGTATGGTGTTCAAAAATGAATTACCGGCCAAAACGTGGATGCACATTGGGTAACCCCAGAATGAATTATAGGCTAATAGAAACGGTCATAGGGTCATATCTAAAAGAGCAAAAACATTCTGATATAAAACAGAAACAGAAAAATGCTCTAACAAAGGACCCTATGAAAGACACAAAGGCCTAATAAGGGACCCAATGAATGCAAATAGAACCACAACGGCCTATATCAAGGGGGCCAAATGACTGATAATCGCTCATCATGGTTGATATTTATTTTTGTCTGCATTTATATTTATATATACAGAATTAATTTTAAAAAATATATTTATATATACAGACTGAATTTTTAAAAAATATATTTATATATACAGACTGAATTTTTAAAAAAGATAGTTATATATACAGAATTAATTTTAAAAAATATATTTATATATACAGAATTAATTTTAAAAAAAGATATTTATATATACAGACTGAATTTTTAAAAAAGATAGTTATATATACAGAATTAATTTTTAAAAATATTAACGGCTCTTTTATTTTTGAAAAATGAATTAGAAATATGTATTATCATATATGAATTCTGAAATTATGAATAGCATCATAGTTGAAATTGCAAAATTGAAAAATCAGAATATTAGATTGTCAGATGGGTTAAATCCTGATCAAATCAAGTCGGATTTTCAGGATATAGAATACGGAGTTAGCACTAACAAGTATATGTTGCCAAAGAAATATGCACTCATCAAAAAAATTCAAAATTCTATTCGAGACTCTCTTGCATTTTCCAGTGAAGTAGATGTGTTTGTTCCGTTATATACTATCGTGGAAGGAATACGAAAAGAATTGGGTAACGAATATGAATTGAAAAAGGAAGTTAATTCTAAAATTAGAAACTTACGAGCGTTAATTCAAGAAAATGAACTATTTTGATTGACCAGCCCCTCAATATATTTTGTCAGACAGTAAAATCTCCTTGAGATTTTCATTTTTTTTTGTCATTTTTTTATTGAATCAGTGAAAATATTTCACACTGCGAAAATAAAAATATTTCACAGCAATAAAAAATTGGACTGTTAAGGATGGAATCATCGATGGGAAAAATTGTTTTACAATTGAAAAATGGTTTCTGATTTCAAATAATGGTCAATGAAGCATTAACGACCCGATTAGCTCGTGAGCGACTAGATGCAATTAAGAAATTTATACCAATTCGCGACTCTGTCAGGAATAAACTGCAAGAACGACAGAGTTTACAAACTGATTTTGCTCTGGGGTCTGAAGAGTTGTTTAAACCAGTAACCACAGCAACGAAAGGAGTAGAGCGTGCTTTACTGGGAGATGGTCCCGAGACGGGAAAATCTGTTATTGGTGAGCTTGAAAAACTAGCAGCGAAAACTGAACAAACTGATCCGAAAAAAACGACTGTTTCTCTGTTTAATAAATTTACTGATCATGCTAAAATATTAATAAAAAAACCTAGTTTATTGAAATCAAAGGATTATCAAGCCTTTGGTAATTTTGCTGCTCAAAGCTATAATTCAAAAAAAGATTTTTTAAAGGACGAGTATAAAAATGATAGAATATCAAGTAATGATTGGTTCGATTATTTGTATAAACTAAATAAAGGGATTGGTCGTTTGAATAAGGATGAGATAGGGTACAAGGAATTTAAAAAGGGAATTAGTAATTATAAAAGAGAACAAATAGAAGAACGACAACGAGAAATAGAAGAACGGCAAGAACTAAAACGTCAAACACCAACACGTAGACAAACAAGAAGACAAAAAAAACAACAACTACCACCTGATGATGATGATGATTTAGAAGAACGACGTCAAACACCAACACGGAGACAAAAAAAACAACAACTACCACCTGATGATGATGATGATGATGATTATTTACAAACTACGGATTTAGAAAAACTAGATGAAGCAGCTGGTTATAGCGGAAGTGGATTGCAAAATCCAAGGATTGGAAACACTTGTCCTGATAGTGTTATCAATGATATATCACGATTAGATGTTCTTGTAGGAGGGTTCCGAGCTGGAAATAACTCTCCAGAAATAATTAATGAAGCAGCTGATATTTGTAGACGATTATTTGCCGGTGGTATCATGGATATCAAAACTTATCGAGATTTCATTGACGAGTTAGCAAATGGGTATCATAGCGATTAAATAACAATTGAAAACACTATTGTTTTTATAATAATGATCATCCATTACAATCATGATAAACCAACCCTCGTCTATGTAGTTAATTCACGGTTTCCAGTTTATAGAGCATACTACGGAGATGGCCTCGGCAAGACCATTTTAGGATTCTTTTCAAGAACAGCCCCAAAAGTGATGCCGTTAGCTAAACAACTTGGAATGAAAGCCATTGATGTTATTCGTGATAAGGGTATTAGTACTGTTGGAGATCTTGCCGGGAAAGCGTTTTCAACTGCGAAGGATAAAATAACATCATTAGTGAGTCGAAAAAAGAAACCGTTACCGTCTACAGAAGAAATGCCTGCAAGTGTTAGTAAAATTATAAATAACGCAGTAGATGAAAAACTAGCGTCGATGGTAAATCAAGGAGACCAAAGCAATATTGCAAATATGATAGCGGGAAGTGGCTTTAGAAAACCACGTCGATGAAATCCTATGGATTTTCACGCTAGCGTTTTTCACGATGAAATGGAAAATCCGATTTAGACTCTGATAAATAGAATAAAATGTTCAAAAAATCATCTGATCCAGCATTTGATATAGACGCCCCAGTGCGTAAAGATGATTCTGTACGCGATTATCAATTTTATTCTTATCACGCAGTACAACCAGATCTCCGATCGCGAATTGAACTTCAAGTTCATGATACCAGTAAATATTTTCTACCGTGTGAGGCATTTATTGAAGTAGAAGGAGAACTTGTAACAAATGTTGCAGCTGATACCGCATATGACAATAACTCAAATGTCCGAGTTGGTTTTGTTAATAACGGCATCATGGCGTTATTTGAAAGCGCTAGATATCTCATTGATGGAAAAGAAATTGAATCCATTGACCGTGAAGTTGATATGGCCACAACAATCATAGGGTTAGCGAGATATTCTGATGATTATACAAGATCAGCAGGTCCATCTATGATGTTTGCAAAGGATACTACTGATAACGCTGATCACCTTCAATTCATTAAAGTGTTAACACCGCAGAATACTGCAGAAGGCAATCAACAAGAAGCAGCTAATCCAGAACGTCGAGTTAGACCCGGAGCTGCGTTTGATATTCTCGGAGGCGTTAATGGTAATCTCAATTTAGGATTTGCAACACGCGTAGCAACGTTGCATGGGCAGCGTCGACGATTTTCATGTGCGATTCCACTGCATCATATATTTGGATTCTGTAGAAATGTTAGAAAAGTTATTTATGGAGCCAAACACACAATAGCGCTTGTACGAAAGGGTACTGATGATGATGCAATCTGGCGTAATGCTGGGGTTGCTGCCGGTAAAGTCATTTTAACAAAACTATCATTATGGATGCCAGTGTTAACTCCATCAATCACAGACGAACAGCGACTACTATCATTTATGGACCAAGGAGGAAAGTCGTTGTTAAGTTGGTTATCAGTGACCACGGATATTAAACAAGACAGTGTTGATGGTACATTCACATGGCACCTGGCATCAAAACAAGGGGTTTCAGCTCCACGTCATATATTTATTGCGTTACAGAATGCTGCGCGAGTTGGTAATCAAGAACGAAGTCATATGATATTTGATCAGTTAGGTGTTAGTGAAGTCTCGCTGAGAATAAACGGACAGCAGGAACCATCCGAGGATATACAACTTGATTACGGTCAAAATCATATTGCACGTGTCTATCATAACCTGTTGTCATTTATGGCACGTGATCAAAATGTGGATACCGGTTTGCAAATATCACAATTGGATTTTAAAAGCCTCTATCCGATTTATTACTTTTCATTGGAACATCTTGATTTGATGAGACAATCTGTCGTTGATATACACTTTAGAGCCCGTGTAACCCGTCCGACTGGTCCACCAGTTGCTGGGGTTGCTCCCCTCCTTATCACGAATTATAGAGCAGTTGCTGTCATTCTCAGTGATAAATCAATGCTACTCGAAGGTGTTGGTGGAAGAATGAGAGTGGTAGATGCACCAGTGGAAAATATGTAATTGAAAATCCGAAGGATATTTCCATTGAATCGTTTTACGATTTAGAATCAATCTGTATTTGTATAATGTCATATAGTAATATCAATGTGTCATTGACACCTGGTCAGTTAAAAAAATTGCAATCAAAATCCGCTAAACAATGTGGAACCACAATCACGTTGAAACCTAATCAAATGAATGGCGGGGCAAATAAATTATCGCTGACAACTCGTCAAGTGAAACATTTCAATGATGCTTTCAAGGATAAAAAAGGTGTTCAGATTACTCTTTCTGCGGCTGCTATCAAAAATATGATAAAAACAGGTGGTATATTTCCGTTGTTTGCTGCAATACCAGCATTGGTTGCGGCAGCAGCCCCAGCAGTAGCAAAAGCGGCCGCATTGGGGGTAGTTGGAGGCTTGGGAACAAAAGCGGTACAGAGCATCGCTGAATCATATGAACCGAAGAAAGGTCGAGGGTATAAAAAAAAGGGAAAGGGTCTAAGACTACCAGGAACCCCGTATTCATGGTACAGCGGAAAGGGTCTAAGACTACCAGGAACCCCGTATTCATGGTACAGCGGAAGATCCGTTCACGGATCAGGCCTGAGACTACCAGGAACGGTTTATTAATTCAGAAATCTATGGTTCCAATGTCCAATTTTGATTTAATGGATGCTGCTAAAAAACTAGTGATTAAAAATTTCAGAGGTGTTTTTATGAAAGATCAATTACCACATCAACCAAACAAAACTGAAACAGGTATTATTAATCTCGATAACAGCACCGGACCTGGAACTCACTGGGTTGCATACGCTATTGATCCACGTGGGATTGTCTATTTTGATTCATATGGATTAGCCCCACCAAAAGAGTTTATGTATTATATAAAAACCCTTCCAATGAAGACTTGGTATTCTACGCTACCAACACAACAAATCAATGACCCACCAATATGCGGCAGTGAAGTATTAAATGTCCTTGACGCTATTTCTAACTCCTTGGGTAACCCAAGGGGAAAACCACCACACATTGTCGTAAATGACTACACTAGTAATCGCTTTTTAGAGAGAGATATATAAAATATCATGATTGATATTTGGGGAAGACCTCTGAAACCCAAACCCGATGACACTGCAACTCCTGATTCTATCAAGGATATAAAAAAAAAAATTAAAGATGAAATCGCTGAGACGTTGAACTTAACAAGTGTTGACCCGAATGAAATAGTTGTATTTCAAGACAAACAGGGTAAATTGAAATCCAGTAATATTTCTCTGGATGATATTTTGGTTAAACAACAAAACGCAATCGAGAACACCGTTGCGCTATTTTCCGATCAAGGTAAACTCAAACCGGGTGTACTTTTTTCGACGATTACAGATCGATTTACAAACCACGATAAAGAATTTGAAGATCATTTAAGAAACTACAATAGTTTCCGTAGAAATGTCGTTCATAAGTTCTTTGGATCCCCAATTGTAGTTACACCATCTATCGCTGAAATTAAAACGTTTGTTGATGATCAAAAGGTTATCAACGAAGCAACAAAAACAACAACCGACGCCATTGATAAATTTATTGGAAACCTGTTAGATAAAATTGAACTAAAACTCCCTGATATTAAAAAATCCATTGATGAGACGAAAACTTCCATCGAAGGCATCAAAGGTGATCTTTCGAGGATGATAACAGCCATTGAAAAAACAAAAATTCCTCATGAGAAAACCAACAACTTAGTATACACAATCCAACATGGATCATTTGAGTGGACACCTACAAACAACACATTAGACATCACTGCAACCGTCAAGGGTATTTATCGATTAACACTAGTAACACCATCGTCTCAATTTAATATTTCATCGTCCAGTTCATCTGGGGTCAATAATACGATTTCAACGATCATCGACAAGAATACAACTGAAAAGTTCACAATCATATCTACTGATAAACATTTGGTTAGGGTCTCAACAACGTGGTATGTGGAATTCGTAGCGAATTTAAGTAAATCGTAATTGAAAACGCTAGCGTGTTTAAAATAAAAATGATTTCATCATCTCAATATCGCTATGATCAGGTCAGAGAGTATCAAACTAGACTCAAAACCTTGTCTGAGGAGTATGAATTGAAAATTAAAAAATATCGCAGGAGAATTACCGCAATTGATGTTACTGTGTACGCTGTGAGTGGTGTAATCACCGGAGCTGGTATTATACTGTCTTCAGTGACAATGATGGCTCCGATAGCTGTTCCAATTTGCATTTCTGCGGCAACAACAATCGCTGGAATAATTTCAATAATCACAAAAAAAATATCCTCATGCAGCCAACGGAAACTACAAGACTACATAATTCAATTTCATGTTGTGTCCACTGCATACTCGCAATTATCCTCATTGATATCGTCATCGCTCGATGATACAATTATATCAGAGAGTGAGTTTTCAGCGATGGTAGATATATATGATTCTGCGATGTCAAAATTAGAAATACAACATGAGTATAATAACAATGACAACACAGATGGAATTACTTCAACAAATAGTGGAGAACACAAAACCAGTACAAACAAGCATGATCTCAGTAACCTCAACGAATCCAGAATTCAGTGTGAATTTCCCCTCTCCGGTCCCAGTGAAGGAAATCGCGCTAGCAAAATTACGAGTATACCACAGCTGGCCAAATATTAGGTCAAAACCATTTGGTGGTCAACAACCGAATAATTCACTGGTATTTGCAAATAAGAATAAACCCGACGGTACCCCAGACTGGAACGTTGTTTCCATACCAACCGGATCATATCAAATTGAACAAATCAATGATGAATTCGCGCGTAGAATAAAATCGATTACTGGAAAAGAATCAAAAATAGCTATAACAGTTCATGTGCCGACACTATCATCTGCCATTGAAATAAGCACAGAGGGTTATGTCGTAGACATCTATAACAGCTCGATAAGAACCGTACTAGGATGGCCTGAATTACCACCCGGTGGAAAAACCGTTAAATTACCAGAACCACAAAAAACTGATTATATCACCGACAGGACAAAATCTGATAATCCAGTAAGGAGTTATAAAGATTATGATAAGTCATATTTTTTCATTAGAGTAGAATATGATGAAAGAGTACGACTTATTCATCATCTTGCTAACCGGGATAAAATCACTGAAAATTTCACAGCTTTCAATAACGATATTTCGTTGTTGTTTATATCTCTTAGATCCGACACTCTCACCCGAGATGAATTTATCAGTGTCGTAGAAACATGTAACAAAATCATCAATGACATGGAAACATTTCATTCACAAATTATTCAAGAAGTATTAGGTGACAGTAGTCCTAAAACAAGAGATTTATTTGCAATAGAATATAGGATCCGCATAGGAGATATTCCAACATTCAAACTTCCAGGATATAATATCTCAGAACTACAAAAATCTCTCGATGATGCCATCGATGAAGGTTTCAAAAAAATCCATGATACGTGGAAAAAAACACCATCACAACCACAAACAACTATCCTCAAACATAATAATGACCCAGATGGTGGTGGCAGGCATATTGCTCCGTTCAATGTGAATATTTCAACGGTGATTGCGCTCAATTTAGTATGTGATGTGATCGAAGGAAGCTATCAAATTAATCTAGAACGATCAAATCAAGCTCAGCAAGGATACATTTTGTATTCATTTGCACCAACAGCTCCTCCAGGGTTTTTAATAATTGAGTCTCCGGTGAATCCAGTCTATATGCGATGTCATAATAATTCATTAACCAGAATTAATTTCAAACTCACAGATCAGTCTAATAATCTGATTGATTTACAAGAGGAGGTTTTACAAATTAGTCTATTTGTGAAATCATAAATGATTTTCGTCCTAAGGACTTGATCAAATATTCGGTTAAAATCACCGTAAACCTAGAACTGAAAGTTCTAGCAGCAGAGGGGGCGAGTGACAACGACGTTGCGACGCGAATGTTTTCAGACAAGGGTCAGAGACTTATTTTTTCGCGAGAAGGGTCCAGTGTTATTTTGGAGGGGGTATAATCAAAAATAAAAACAAAAAAAAGTTGTCTGATTCGCCCCCTCTGCTGCTCACACTCAATTAAATTTAGGTCTTGATCTTTAACTTCAGTCTATGAATTCATTCATTATTGGGAGTACATGTATTAGGTTTTGCGGTTGTACTAAAAATGAAAATTATGTTAGTACTTATTTCCTTGGATTTTGTAAAGGAAATTCTGTTTCTTCTATATATAGACTTTGCATTGATTCTTACAATCTTGCATTTATTACAACTGTGATATGCACAATAATTGGCGCGCAAGAAGAAGTGTTATTTTTCATTTTTCTCCACCACGATTGTTTCAGGAGATGACGGTGTAAGCAAAGAGACTACCACAGAAGGCCAAATAGGAACCCTTATGAAGGAGTCCGAAAATGTTTATGCCCTTTGGTGTAGTGGGCGGATATATGTAGAGGGTATGCTGGTTGAACTGAAGTTTTTGAAGAGACAGGACTTGATCAGTACCATGGCCCATCTGTTCAAACCTTTGTCAGACCAAGTGGTAATATCACTTTTCTTATTCTGTAGTCCTTCTTGTGTAGTGTGTGCGTGTTCATGAGAGAGAACATAATTAGCTCTCCAGTCTCTAAGCTCCCACCAAGATGTAAATATATCAATGCTTTGAATCTCTTGACGGTGTGTGTGTGTGTGTTGATGAAAGAAAACAGATGAATACCATGGTGTAATAACTTCCTTCAGGTGGCAGTTCATGCTTTGTTTGCTACAATAGAGTGTATGTGTTGATGAGAGAAAACGGGTTAGACTGTTACGTATATTTGATTTAATTTATATTTGATTTAATTGAACTGTTTGTTAGTTAAGTTTTTATTATATGTCATTACCATAGCTGCCAACTGTCTTGTTTTTTTCCGTATTTGTCCTGTATTTTGGACCTGAATATTGATATACGTTTCTTTTGGCAAATGTTTTTTTAATTTATTAAAAAAATTTAAATTTTCCTTGGAATTTTCTGTTTAGAATGGGTATTTGGTTCCATTTTGATAGAAATGTATTGGATGTATATTGGAATACAGTTCTGTGATATGATTGGTTCATTCGAAATTGAGGCTACCATGCCTGTCATTATCTGCCATATTTGATTTCTTGTATTTCTCGCTGTATATCGTCTTCATAATATTCAGCTTCTAATCGTGTTTAATAGGAAGCAGAATATTCAGCATGTTCTCCAAGAAAGAGAAAAGAATACAACTGGAAGAACAATTGTGCCGTCTTGTGTAGATTTGTGAAACCATCCAGTAAAGGAGAAAATTTTACGTTTTGAAAATTGTGTAATGTGATTTTGCAATAGGGCGTTGAGGTGCCCATGAAATACAATAGCATGAAAAAGCTAATAAACATCATATTGCTACTTCATCACACACAACACAGGCTGAACTTGTGGTGCATATATACCAGAGATAACCTTAATGTAATTCAGTCAAAATTTGGTTTATTTCATTTACTTGTAGCTGCCAACCCTCACGATTTTGGTGTGAATTTCACTACTTAATCAGCGATTCCCAAATTCACACCAAATGCAAATAACTAATGAATACCCCAATTCTTAATTAATTTAAACATATAATAAATTAACTGATTTCCATGCAACTTGAAGTAGCTGGTGATTTATTTTGCACACGTTTTCAAAACAGTAAAATTGCAAAAGGAACACATGTATGCTTGAACAAAAACAGTTCAGTAATAAAATGACATTTATATCATCAATACAAGTTGTTACATTATAATCGATAATGATTGTAGAAAAAAAAACATGGCATGGAAAAGGCTCGTTTAAACAGCCTCTGTCTGAGTGTGTTGCACTCTAGCATCTTTGACATTAAATATTTATGTAAGGCACTGTCGTACTTTACTATGGTTGTATATGTTATAAATATTATGATATGCATTAAAATTTAAAAAATCAGTATTTGTTCCTGAAAATCAGTATTTTTGTCACAGTCAGTATTTTTGTACTCGTGTGTTGGCAGCGAAAAATAGCAACACTGAATCTAGTTTCTGACCTTGATTCAGAACCAATGATAGCTGTAGTAAACAACTTTTTAAGCAAATTTTTTAAATTCTTTCTCAGAATAATAATTATGTTACATCAGAGTCAAACCTGGATGATGTGATATTTATCATGTAACAAATTCCATTTCTATAATGTTGACCCCCATCCAGGAATCCCTTTTGTGTTTTATATTAGCCTTATACCTAATGTTTTGTATATAAGGAGTCAGAGGGCATTAAACTTTTGACATGTTGTGTTGTTGTGAACAGTCTGGGCTGAGATTTTAGTTTCTTCAAATTACTGGATTTCCAGTGATTATTTTCTCTGGAAATACTTGTGCTCTAAATTATTTTTTTAATGACATTTATCAAAATTTATACAGAATTCAAATAATACTTTTTGTGATTCCACAAGAGTTTGTTGACACTGCAGCACTTAGCAAGTTACATCAGACTTCATTGCACTCCATTTTGGATTTTATCAAGATACAAACTCAGTTTCATTCAGGACCTTTTATTACTATGACTTCTATCTTTTAATTCTTAAATTATTTTTGGATTGGATTTGTAAAACTTTTCTTTTTTTCATTTTTCATTTGGTATTCTTGGGCAATAACTTATTTGATAAATTTTACAAAGCTTGTTTTCTTCACTTTTTTCCTGTTATTTTTTGTAAGAGTGGTAATTACCTTTCTGTCAGTATTTCATCCAGGTCATTGAATTTGAGAGACTTTGCTTAAAAAGCAAATATGATGGAATATTTTACATTGAATTCATTTTTTTATGTTGTGTGAGGATTTGAAGTTCGGTTTGATTTTCCATTGCATGCTAGCCATACCTCCATTATTATAATCCACTGGAAGTAGTTGGATATCACCCCTTTTACATGACATGATTATCACATGCACACTTTTTTACTTCACAAATTTTAATTGACACATTGGATCCTGGCAAAAGCACTTGATCATAGATTGAACCTTGTATCAAGGACGTTTTACAGATGTGTTTTAATTATGGGCTGGCTAGGAAACCTAAAATGGTTGGCCCCCAGTGTTGTTTATCTTTAGATTTTGATCCCCACAGGGTAGGCATATAGTCTCTACATAGATGACTATTAAACACAGGTTAGGCATATAGTCCATACATAGATGAGTATCAAACACAGGGTAGGCATATAGTCCCTACATAGAGGGATATTAAACACAGGGTAGGCATATAGTCCCTACATAGATGACTATTAAACACAGGGTAGGCATATAGTCCCTACATAGAGGGCTATTAAACACAGGGTAGGCATATAGTCCCTACATAGATGACTATCAAACACAGGGTAGGCATATAGTCCCTACATAGAGGGCTATTAAACACAGGGTAGGCATAGTCCCATCATAGATGACTATTAAACACAGGGTAGGCATATAGTCCCTACATAGAGGGATATTAAACACAGGGTAGGCATATAGTCCCTACATAGATGACTATTAAACACAGGGTAGGCATATAG
Organism: Unio delphinus; assembly: GCA_029339505.1. Lineage (NCBI taxonomy): Eukaryota > Metazoa > Mollusca > Bivalvia > Unionida > Unionidae > Unio > Unio delphinus. The sequence goes on along the minus strand of JAQISU010000035.1, from coordinate 12,331,541 downwards.
TCTCTACATAGATGACTATTAAACACAGGGTAGGCATATAGTCCCCTCATAGATGACTATTAAACACAGGGTAGGCATATAGTCCCTACATAGAGGGATATTAAACACAGGGTAGGCATATAGTCCCATCATAGATGACTATTAAACACAGGGTAGGCATATAGTCTCTACATAGAGGGCTATTAAACACAGGGTAGGCATATAGTCCCTACATAGATGACTATCAAACACAGGGTAGGCATATAGTCCCTACATAGAGGGATATTAAACACAGGGTAGGCATATAGTCTCTACATAGAGGGCTATTAAACACAGGGTAGGCATAGTCTCATCATAGATGACTATTAAACACAGGGTAGGCATATAGTCCCTACATAGAGGGATATTAAACACAGGGTAGGCATATAGTCCCTACATAGAGGGATATTAAACACAGGGTAGGCATATAGTCCCTACATAGATGACTATTAAACACAGGGTAGGCATATAGTCCCTACATAGAAGACATTTAACCACAGGGTAGGCATATAGTCCATACATAGAGGGATATTAAATACAGGGTAGGCATATAGTCCCTACATAGAGGGCTGTTAAACACAGGGTAGGCATATAGTCCCTACATAGAAGACATTTAACCACAGGGTAGGCATATGGTCCATACATAGAGGGATATTAAACACAGGGTAGGCATATAGTCCATACATAGAGGGATATTAAATACAGGGTAGGCATATAGTCCCTACATAGATGACTGTTAAACACAGGGTAGGCATATAGTCCCTACATAGAAGACATTTAACCACAGGATAGGCATATAGTCCCTACATGGAGGGATATTAAACACAGGGCAGGTATATACTATACTGTGTTCTTTTTGATGCGTTATTGACCTTGTTGTCTTGTTGCATGGTTACTAGAGATTATTTGATGGAATATTTGGAAATTCAGCATGAGCCTGTCATTTTTGCAGAAATATTTTTTTTTATTTGGGAACAAAATTTGAGAAGCAAATATAATATCTGCATGACACTGAAATATTTTATATCAGAATGGGGTCAATTTACAGTGAGAATGTGAACTATTTTTAAAAAATAACTTTGCACATACATTGCATTGGTCAAGTTTTTCTGGATTTTGTGGTCACTAAAATCACTCATTTAAAGACCCAAGAAACACTTAGCCTTATATGGAAAAAAGATTATTCTTTGGGCAAAATTACAAAAATAAAAGCCCATGTCCCCCTTAAATGAATTCATGTTACTTCAGCTATTGTTAGATATGAATCAGGGATCTTGTACTTGAATTGTGTACTTTGTACATAAATTGTGTACTTTGTACATAAATTGGGTACTTTGTACATAAATTGGGTATTTTGTACATGAATTGTGAACATTGAATCAAAATGGGTACTTTGTACATGAATTGGATACATTGTACCTAAATTGGGTACATGGTACATGAATTGTGTACATTGTTCATGAATTGAGTACGTTTTTAATTAATTGAGTACATTGTATATGAATTGAGCACATTGTAGATCAGTTGAGTAGTTTGTACATACATTGGGTACTTTGTACATAACTTGGATACTTTGTACATAAATTAGGTACTTTATACATAAATTAAGTATTTTGTACATAAATGGGGTACTTTGTGCGTATATTGGGTATTTTGTACATAAACTGGGTATTTTGTACATCAACTGAGTACTTTGTACATCAACTGAGTACTTTGTACATACATTTATTACTTTGTACATAAATTGGGTACTTTGTACTACTTTGTACATAAATTTGGTATTTTTTACATAAACTGGGTACTTTGTACATAAATTTTTTGTATTTTGTACATACATTGGGTATTTTGTACATACATTGGGTACTTTGTACATGAATTGGGTACTTTGTACATAAATTGGGTATTTTGTACATAAACTGGGTACTTTGTAATTTGTACATAAATTGGGTACTTTGTACTACTTTATACATAAATTGGGTATTTTGTACATAAACTGGGTACTTTGTATATAAATTTTTGTATTTTGTACATACATTGGGTATTTTGTACATACATTGGGTACTTTGTACATAAATTGGGTATTTTGTACATAAATTGGGTATTTTGTACATAAATTAGGTACTTTTACTTTGTACTTGAAAATAATGTAATATGTATATCTTATGTTCTAGATGGTTACAGTGCACTTGGATTCAGGTGTTATGGATAAATATGTGTTTGCCGTCGCTCAAAAGAAAACAGCTGCAAAAATCCATAAAGAGATGAATGATCTGGTAAGTGACATGAAGATGCTAAAAATTTATCTTTGCATATCAAACTGAACTTTGGTGCTATTGCACCAATATATCTTTAAATGGTGATTAAAGTTAGCATTTGTCTAATTTTAAGAAAGTTTAATTATTTTATTTAAATCAAATGAAAATTGAAACTGATTGATCTTGATGCACTCCCATTAGTATGCTAATATGTTTCATACACTAATATTAGTTATTTTCCATTATGTTTCATTTTGCAGCATAGGATCAACAACAATGTCAAAAACTTGTTTCTTGTATTGAATATAGTGTACATTTTAATGTCTGTTAATGTAACGTGCTTTCCGTTTAGTTAAATCTCAGTATTTTGGGCAGTATAATTCTCTATATAATTACAACACTTCTATTTTGTTAATAAATCCACTAAGTACATAGAACACTTGGATTCCATTATATTAGTGTAATTAACTATTTACACAGATCATTTGGATGTCATTGTCACCGTATAATCCACTTTATACATTTGGACAGCAAATGTGTAAATAAATTATGTTTCTTCAAGAATAATTACCCCATCATATTAACATTATTAATATAAGCCCTACTACTGCCAGAATCCGGTCCTCCCAAGGCTTAAAAATTCATCTTTTCTTTCTATATTGTACAAAAATCAACTGTTGACCATTATCTTCATTTGCTGCTGACATGTGACACAGGAAAGATATTCCACTTTAATTTGCACACCGCACAACTGGACCCAGATTGGCTTACGTCTAGGAAGAAAACATGATGTGATCTTTTTGGGATATAAACTTTCCAGACAAACCCAGTGCTTTTCAGATGTTCTGTTGATGTCAGATGGGGCCTGGCAGCTGTTTGTGGAACTGGGACTGGGCCTATTAGATCAAGACTGTGTCGCTGTTAAGTCTAGTTTTGTAGATAAAAGTTTGATAAGGTTTACTGTGCATGGCAACTGATTGCCCCAATGATGATTTTGGGAGACATTGGGGTCAACGGCAATATACCTTACTGAAAACTGGTCAATCATATGGGAAAAAAATCAACTGCCTTACTTGTATTATGTTATCCAGCTTTACAGTAGCAGTTATTGATATTTTATTACACCTTACTGAAAACTGGTCAATCTTACGGAAAAAAATCAACTGCATTACTGATTTTACGTTTTCCAGCTTTACAGTAGCAGTTTTTGATATTTTGTTACACTTTATTGAAAACTGGTAAATCTTACAGAAAAAAATCAACTGTCTTACTGATACAGACTCTTCAGGGTTGGCAGCTCTGGGCATGTAATTCACTGACTCTGCTTGCCTCAGCTAATGCTATCAGGAAACAGGTTTTGTATCTAAGGAGCTTCAATAAGGTCCTGGATAAAGGAAACAGTGTGAGTGATATGATATAGGATAATACAAGTCAAAGTTGGTCAGTGAATTGGTGATGTTTTTCATATGACCAAGATCCTTTCTGCCATGATGATGGAATGTGTGAGTTATCATAGAGCTGTAACTTTTCAAAGCAATCCATGTTTGCTCAACCAGAGCAAAAAGAATGAGCTACTTGTGGGACAGAGCCAACTGAAAGAGATGATGTTATTGACCTTGCACTATTCCTTGAAAATACACCATTTTCTCTTGTAAGTCTTTACAGTGGAGGCTCTTCTGGCTTGTGCAAATTTTTTCAAAGATCAAAGGATTGATTTGTTTATGATGCAAGGATTATCAGACAAGAGCCAAGCTTGAAGGAGATAAAGGTTTGGGTAAGGATGTAACATCATTGGCTGTTGGAGAAGATTCAGCCTGGTTGGGATCTTCTTGGATACTATTGCTAGATCAAGATGATTGTTAACCCAGAATTTGTCCCAGTGGGGGTGACAATTATATTAATTTGGCACTTTTGTCCCCCAAATTTTTAAATAGTCTTAGACTCTTTGGAACTAAGATTGTTTGTGGGTATGCAAAGGTCCACATACCATCCCAAATGAATAAAGTTTTGATGGACTAAGCCTCTGGATTAAATTCTAGGGAAACAAAGGTGGGTAGTTTATGATTCCACCTGGTTGCAAACCGTAGAGCATCATACACCTCAAAGAAGGCAACTCTGAAGATGAGTCTCTCAGGAGTAAATCTGATCTGAATGTCAGTGTTGCATTGTGTGGGGAATTATCAGACCAGTAGAGTGGAATTCCCAGATCAGTAGTGTGGAATTCTCAGACCAGTAGTGTGAAATTCCCAGATCATTAGTATGGAATTCCTAGACCAGGATGCAGAATTTTTAACAAAAATTTATAACACCCTGTTTGAGGAGATATGTCACTAGTCTACTACTGAGTTGTCATACATGATGGGCAGGACTTTGTTCTGAACACAGTCACTACTACAAAAATGAAAGGCCTTGATGATAGCTTTAATATTCAAGAGATTGATATTGAGACCAGTGTCCTCCAGACCTCTTTGATTGATATGGAGACCAGTGTCCTCCAGACCTCTTTGATTGATATGGAGACCAGTGTCCTCCAGACATCTTTGGTTCATATGGAGACCAGTGTCCTCCAGACCTCTTTGATATGGAGACCAGTCTCCTCCAGACATCTTTGATTGATATGGAGACCAGTGTCCTCCAGACCTCTTTGATTGATATGGAGACCAGTGTCCTCCAGACCTCTTTGACTCGTATGGAGACCAGTGTCCTCCAGACATCTTTGGCTGCCTATGATGTCGAAGCCTGTTTAAAAGTATCACCCCATCCACAGGTGCTTGCATCTGTACATGGTCTGTTTGTAGCTGTTTGAGTGGTAATACCACTGGTATTCCTGTCGTGGACCAACCTTGGTTGTGCCACTGATCCAGGAATGATACTATCTCACTCATTTTCATGATACTTTAATTTAGTGGCATTGGAAAGGAATGGATCGCAAGGCCATCAGCAAAGGGTGCATATTCTCAGCCATGTTTAGTAATATCAGATCTTCTACCATATTTAGTAATATCAGATCCTCTACCATATTTAGTAATATCAGATCCTCTACCATATTTAGTAATATCAGATCATCTACCATATTTAGCAATATCAGATCATCTACCATATTTAGTAATATCAGATCCTCTACCATATTTAGTAATATCAGATCCTCTACCATATTTAGTAATATCAGATCCTCTACCATATTTAGTAATATAAGATCCTCAACCATATTAGTAATATCACATCCTCTATCATATTTAATAATATCAGATTCTCTACCGTATTTAGTAATATCAGATCCTCTACCATATTTAGTAATATCAGATCTTCTACCATATTTAGTAATATAAGATTCTCTACCGTATGTAGTAATATCAGATCCTCTACCATATTTAGTAATATCAGATCCTCTACCATATTTAGTAATATCAGATCCTCTACCATATTTAGTAATATAAGATCCTCTACCATATTAATAATATCAGATCCTCTACCATATTTAGTAATATAAGATCCTCTACCATATTAGTAATATCACATCCTCTATCATATTTAGTAATATCAGATTCTCTACCATATTTAGTAATATCAGATCCTCTACCATATTTAGTAATATAAGATCCTCTACCATATTAGTAATATCACATCCTCTATCATATTTAGTAATATCAGATTCTCTACCGTATTTAGTAATATCAGATCCTCTACCATATTTAGTAATATCAGATCCTCTACCATATTTAGTAATATAAGATCCTCTACCATATTAATAATATCACATCCTCTACCATATTTAGTAATATCAGATCCTCTACCATATTTAGTAATATCAGATCCTCTACCATATTTAGTAATATAAGATCCTCTACCATATTAGTAATATCACATCCTCTACCATATTTAATAATATCAGATTCTCTACCGTATTTAGTAATATCAGATCCTCTACCATATTTAGTAATATCAGATCCTCTACCATATTTAGTAATATATGATCCTCTACCATATTAGTAATATCACATCCTCTACCATATTTAATAATATCAGATTCTCTACCGTATTTAGTAATATCAGATCCTCTACCATATTTAGTAATATCAGATCCTCTACCATATTTAGTAATATATGATCCTCTACCATATTAGTAATATCACATCCTGTACCATATTTAGTAATATCAGATCCTCTACCATATTTAGTAATATAAGGTCCTCTACCATATTAGTAATATCAGATCCTCTACCATATTTAGTAATATCAGATCCTCTACCGTATTTAGTAATATAAGATCCTCTACGATATTTAGTAATATCAGATCTTCTACCATATTAGGAATATCAGATCCACTTCCATGTTTAGTAATCTCTTATCCACTTCCATATTTACTAATCAGACATGATTTTAAAACAGAATTCTGCTTTTTTCCTGACTTGAATCCGATTTTTCTTGACATAGTCCATTTTTTAAAAATAATGTCCGATCCGTTTTTTCCTGGTTTTTAACAGTGCTTTTCAGTCACATTCCGCAACCACTTTTGTAACGTATTTGCTCCATATATTAGTTAGCCCACGACTCTCATAAAGAGTATTCTGATTGGTCAAAAGTTTAATTCATCCGATGAATCTTCATGTAAAGGAAACTGATGGCAATGGAAAGAAGAAGCATGCTTGCAAAAATGACATCCCTAGTTGTTTAGAGAGATGATGACACAAAAAGTTTAGATAAAGGTTTAAAAAAACGGAAGGGAATGGCTGGAACGAATTGTCGATGAAAATTTAATTGGTCCGTTTATAAGAAAACTGTACGCTCAAGGACTGACATTTTGTGCCCTCTGCAATATATACATTACGGAAGTCATGGTTGAAAGTCTGGAACCGCACCTACAAATGAAGCTGCATACGGAAAAAATGAAGCTCTCTGTCAGAATATGTGCATTGCATGTCGCCTATACAAGCTGGAGCTGGAAAGGAAAAAGGATTTCGTTGAGAAGGATTGCACATTGAGCCAGCAAAATCATTGGTGACAAAAAGGAAGACTAAAGAAATCTTTCTTAAAGCCGCAAAAGGAGCTCAAATGGCATATCAACAGGTTGTGTTCAGTGGACAAAAGTCAAGTGAATATATGGAATTATTTGTATATAGATGATGTATTTAGGTGTTTATTTTACATATTTGTTTTGTAAAGAGAGAAGTGTAATATGTTGGCAGCAAAAAAATGTCTAATTATTGACTTAATCAAGATGTGAACACTGACATGCACATGAAATAATTTAAGTACCAATAGTATTGGAGAACAAATTCATGTGACAATAAATATTGTAAAATTATTCACATTTTTGGTAAGTTTATTAGTTTTTCAAATGATTATTTTGTTACATATTATGGTCGCAAGTTGCACCAGGAGCAGATTTTCATGCGTGTAAAATGCATTTTTAGTCGGGGGTCTTTAACCTCCAGAACCCCCTGATCATTGGTGCTGCCCAACAAGACCCCATTGGGAGAGTACCCCCAAACCCCCCTTTCACATTTTCATTTCTTTTTAAAGGTCAAAATCATATCTGAATAATGTCAAATCCACCAATGTATTATGAATCATGCTGAGTGTTTGTGTGATTTAGGTTTTATAAGTGCTTGAACAATTTTTCAGGCATATCACTACATTGTCTGGATTGTGACAGTTTATAGTGATTTCTAGCACGGGGCATCATGTGCCACCCAGTTGCATTATCCTGACACCCGGCCAACCAGTCCTAACACTAGCCTCTTAATGCTGAAGGCCTAGCAAGGCAGCTATTAGTATAATTTTTTTTTTACGTTTTTGGTATGACTCTGCAAGGTTTCACGCCTGCAGCCTTCCTCATCTGAAGCAGATGCTGTAACCACTTAGGCCACCAGAGCAGTGAATCAGTCTAAATTTGTAACCAGAGCAGTGAATCAGTCTAAATTTGTAACCAGAGCAGTGAATCAGTCTAAATTTGAAACCAGAGCAGTGAATCAGTCTAAATTTGTAACCAGAGCAGTGAATCAGTCTAAATTTGTAACCAGAGCAGTGAATCAGTCTAAATTTGTAACAGTATAACCACAATATATGTCAGCTAATTTGTAACAGTATAACCACAATATATGTCAGCTAATTTGAAAATATGTTGGTTGTATCCCCTAATTATGCCATATACAAAATATTCTAAAAAATACATGTTACCTTAAAATTCAATTGCTTGCTACCTTAATTTGTGGTCTGGTAAAATTGAAGATATATTTGTTACAGCTTTGCATGTTGCAACCAGTCTTAATAAAATTTTCATAGTGTTTTTTTCTTTTAATTTTAAAAAAGTATGTACTTTACACCATTTCCAGGCACAATTTACAGAGAAGAAGAGCTCTGAGAAATTTAATATTCCTGCCTCTTTCCAAATCCTGAGTGAGATAGGGGAGGCAACTGGACATGTTCTGGATGCAAAGGTAAGGAACATTACATTTATAGATAATAAGGTTAACAGAGTCTATTCATACAATTCTATTCGTGAGATGAAAATTATATTTTCATGTCTTAGCACTTATTAAGAACATCTTTGATGTAGAAAAAGGCTCTCATTGAGAAGGAAAAGAAATACTTGCACCCTGAGCCAAACAAGTTAGTGGTAACATAATGGAAGGCTTAAAAATGTCCACAGGTTGTGTCCATTGGAGAAAAAGACATTAATGTATGGGATTATTTGTATATAGTTGATGTACTTGGGTGTTTATTTTACAGATTTGTTATGAAAAGAAATAAGTATAATATATTTGCAGCAAAAAGTGAGAAGTACTTGTGACTTGATTATGATATGAACACTGACATGCAATTATAATAACTTCAGCATCAATTGTATTGGAGAACAAATTCATATGACAATAACTATTGTGAAATTATTGGAGTCAAGTTGAATATTTTTAGTTTACCGTATTTTGCGGCCTATAATTTGATACTTTTTTACTTGAATGTCGGGGCTTCGTCTTATACTCCGAATCGACTTATATATGGATTGTGGCTTTGAAAATTTATAAAACATTCATAACTACAGGTAGTAAAATGAACTACAACATGTATGTGCTTTCAATTATAATAAAACAAGCATGGACTGTTTATTCAGCTATGTCAATTGATAACGGAATATAGCAGTGATTTGTTCAGAAGTAAAATCACATACTTGTTAGCATCGGTAATGCAATTTCACGATTGCTGGTAATATGGAATATCGTACAACATTACCATTACTAGTGCAAAATACGAAGCCAAAATATTGACCTGGCCTCGTCTTATACTCCGAATCGACTTATATATGGACGAAGGATGGAAAATAAGTCTAATTGGTGAATTCGACTTATACTCCGAATCGACTTATATATGGACGAAGGATGGAAAATAAGTCTAATTGGTGAATTCGACTTATACTCCGCATCAGCTTATAGGCTGGAAAATACGGTAATAGTTTTTCACTGATTATTTTAGTTTATTTTATGATCATAAGTTGTACCAGGAGCAGTTTTGTATGAGTTTAAAATGCGCTTTTGGCCTGGACCTCGAATTTGGGGTGCTGCCCCTTAAGATCCCATTGAGGGAGGACACCCAGTACATATTTTATTTTTTCAGCTTTTTTTAAAATTGAAAACCAAACTCATGTCTGAATACATTATGAATCCTATTCATGTAGAAGTTAATGCATCAGTCATAAATGATGCCAAGGTTGGTCAAAATAATCGAGATATTTAGCATGTCTTGGAGTACATGACAGAATGTCTTAATAACCATGAACTACTCATGTTTGGGTCAATTTTTTGGCTTAGTGACCATGGCTTAGATGTGCTATGGTCAATTTTATGTCCTAGTGACCATGAATTACTCATGTTTGGGTCAATTTTATGTCCCAGTGACTATGAATTATTCATGTTTGTTTCAATTATTTGCCTTAGTGATTATGACTTACATGTGCTATGGTCAATTTTATGTCCTAGTGACCATCAACTACTCATGTTTGGGTCAATTTTTTGTCTTAATGATTATGACTTACATGTGCTATGGTCAATTTTATGTCCTAGTGACCATCAACTACTCATGTTTGGGTCAATTTTTTGTCTTAGTGATTATGACTTACATGTGCTATGGTCAATTTTATGTACTACTACTAGTGACCATGAACTACTCATGTTTGGGTCAATTTTTTTGTCTTAGTGACCATGGCTTAGATGTGCTGTGGTCAATTTTATGACCTAGTGACCATGAATTACTCATGTTTGGATCAATTTTATGTCCTAGTGACCATGAACTATTCATGTTTGGGTCAATTTTATGTCCTAGTGACCATGAACTATTCATGTTTGGGTCAATTTTTTGTCTTAGTGATTATGACTTACATGTGCTATGGTCAATTTTATGTCCTAGTGACCATGAACTACTCATGTTTGGGTCAATTTTATGTCCTAGTGACTATGAAATACTCATGTTTGGGTCAATTTTATGTCCTAGTGACTATGAAATACTCATGTTTGGGTCAATTTTATGTCTTAGTGACCGTGACTTACACGTGATATGGTCAATTTTATGTCAGAGTGACCATGACCTACACGTGCTGTGGTCAATTTAGTGACCATTAAATGTACTTGTTTTGTCAATTTTTTGTTTTATTTACTAGGACCTAATCGTGGTGGGGTCAATTTTATGTATCTTAGTGACCTTGTTCTAAAAATAGGCAATTTTGTGCTTTAGTGAACACAACCTACAAATGTTATGGTCAATTTTATGTCTTAGTGACCATGGCCTACACATTATTAGTAAGAAATCTTTATTTACTTCTTTTAATTTTTATGTTGGAGAAATCAGAAAATATACATATACAATATAATAACAGAAACAATGATAGTAGTTTATAGAAGTTTAATAAGTGCTAGGACACAGAAAGTAATATTTCTTTGAAGTGTATTTAAGTCTTGAGACTCAGAAAATAATATTTATTTGAAGTGTATTTATTTCTTGGGATCCAGAAAATAATATTTCTTTGAAGTGTATTTTGGTTTTGGGACATAGAATTAGGTCTTGGGACACAGAAAGTAATATTTCTTTGAGGTGTATTTAGGTCTTGGGATCCAGAAAATAATATTTAGGTCTTGGGACAGAGAAGAAAAAGAATTTTATCCTAAGATTTACAACTGTTAGAGTTGTCAGCAAAAAACTTCAAAATTTTTGTGTTTAGACCTTAGCCCATGGATAATCGGATGCGCCCCCCCCCCCATTTATTTAATGCTTTTATTTGTCTTTAAATGATTCAGCTTATGTGCAGTATATAATTATACCATAATTCAAATACAGAGTTATACATCAAATACAAGCATAGTTAACCCCCAAAACACAAAATGCCTAATATAGTTAACCCTCAAAACACAAAATGCCTAATATAGTTAACCCCCAAAACACAAAATGCCTAATATAGTTAACCCCCAAAACACAAAATGCTTATATAATTATATAATATTTCAAAAAGGTGCCCCAAGTGGCTGAGTGGTCCAAAGCACTCTCTGTTACGGATCACTGCCATCTCACCTCTGTCTGCATGGGTTCGAGTCTCAGGTTCAGCACTATATATATATATATATATATATATATATATATATATATATATATATATATATATATATAGTAGTACCCAAATACAGTGTATAGATGTATATACTTGTACCCAAATACAAATGTATATAGTTATACCCAATATAAATATAATTAGTTAGATCTCACTGGACAGTTTGTTTGCAAATTTTTTGCAGAAACATGATAATAATATTACAATAAAGATACAAATCAAACTAACTAATGATTTGTGTTGAAAGGATGCTTGTAAGATTCTGACTAATGAATTAAAGTTAATTCCTTATGCAAGTAGTGGCTTTTACACTGAACCAACACTGCCCCCCTTCCACCCCGCTCTTTTTTTAAAATTCATTTTTTTTTTTACTGGAAAGCTTTTTTTAATATTTTCCTGTGACAAGGCAGCTAAAAGAATCAGTTTGTCCCTTATGATGAATAAAGTCCACTAGTACTGTAACAAATTAGCATACTTTTCATCACCCCTAAACCATCTAGATTTTTAGATATTTACTTCTGTAGCAGACACATGTAAATACATAAGCCAAGTCAGCTGCTCATTTGAAAAATGCTAGGATTGTGATAATTAGGCTCATGCCTTTTACCTTAAATATTATGGAGGTGTCAAAATACGAAACTATCCAGTGAGACCTTATTATTGTATCCAAATACAAATATATACAGTTACACCCAAACACAAATATATATATAGTTATATCCAAATACAAATATATACAGTTACACCCAAACACAAATATATATATAGTTATATCCAAATACAAATATATACAGTTACACCCAAACACAAATATATATATAGTTATATCCAAACACAAATATATACAGTTACACCCAAACACAAATATATATATAGTTATATCCAAATACAAATATATACAGTTACACCCAAACACAAATATATATATAGTTATATCCAAATACAAATATATACAGTTACACCCAAACACAAATATATATATAGTTATATCCAAACACAAATATATACAGTTACACCCAAGCACAAATATATATATAGTTATATCCAAACACAAATATATACAGTTACACCCAAACACAAATATATATATAGTTATATCCAAACACAAATATATACAGTTACACCCAAACACAAATATATATATAGTTATATCCAAACACAAATATATATAGTTATACCCAAACACAAATATATTGTTATACCCTAATTCACACACACACACACACAGACACATAGTTATACACACATACACACACACACACACACACATATATATATATATATACTCAAACACAAATATGTATACCAAAAACAAATATTATAGTTATACCCAAATACAAATGTATATAGTTTTACCCAAATACAAATATATACAGACATACCCAAATACAAATATGTATAGTTATACCCAATACAAATGTATATAGTTATACCCAAACACAAATATATATAGTTATACCCAAATACAAATGTATATAGTTATATCCCAAAACAGAAAATGCTTATATAGCTACACTGAGAAACACAAAATGCTTACAGAATTATACCTAATTCAAATACATTTGTAATTATTCCCAAATACAAATACATATATATTGTAGTTATACTGAAAAACATTATAAGCTTGGATAGTTCTACCAAAAATCACAAAATGCTTATACAGTTACTCTGTATGACACAAAATGCTTCTATAATTACACTGGAAAATACAAAATGTTTATATAATTACACCAGAATACAAATACATCAAGCCAAAAACATATTGAAATATATTTATACCCAAAAGTTTATGTAATTATAACAAAATAAAAATACATCTTTAGGTATCCTCAAATTAAAATAAACTATATAGTTTTACTCAAATACAAATCTTATATATATATATATATATATATATATATATATATATATATATATATATATATATATATATATATATATATATATATACCATCATATGGCTTTCTAAAGAGGTCACAGGTTCAAAACTACCTGTAACATCCCAGTTTTAATAATACTTTGTATTTTTAAGTTAAAACTTTTTTTTTTACTTGCTCATCCCAATGTTTCCATTTTAAAAATATTATTTGAAAATTGTATCTTTCGCTTTCTTTGATCATTCCTGTCCCAGGATGGGCAAACCCTTGTACATTTATAGTTATACCCAAATGCATAAAGTAATTATACATAAATAATTATACCCAAATACATAAAGTAATTATACCCAATTGCATAAATTAATTATACCTAAATCTATAAAGTAATTATACCCAAATACATAAATTATTATACCCAAATCTATAAAGTAATTATACCCAAATACATAAATTAATTATACCTAAATCTATAAAGTAATTATACCCAAATACATAAATTATTATACCCAAATCTATAAAGTAATTATACCCAAATACATAAATTAATTATACCTAAATCTATAAAGTAATTATACCCAAATACATAAATTATTATACCCAAATACATAAAATCATTATACCCAAATACATAAAATCATTATACCCAAATACATAAATTAATTATACCCAAATCTATAAAGTAATTATACCCAAATACATAAAATAATTATACCCAGATACATAATGTAATTATACCCAAATACGTAAAGTAATTGTGCCCAAATACAAATTTTCATGGTTTTACACACAAAAAATGAAGTATTTGTTGCATCAGTTTTTTTTATTTTGGAGCAGTCCTATTATTGTTTCCACAGAATGATAATTATTTGTTGGATGTTTAAACATTTTTTGTTGTAAAATCCATATATTCCATAAAAAGTTGCTACCCCATGAAATAATAGTAGATTACCAATATTCGTGATTTATGCAATCATAGTGCTAATTTTTACCGGAACCCTGTTTCAGATGTGTCAGGTGCTGACCAAATACAGCGAGTCTGTCGAGTACATCCATATATCAGACCAATACTCAGGACTGAAGGCCCAGGAGTAAGTGCAACATTATTTCCAAGATTATCAATTCAGACAATTTATTCTTGATCAAATTATCAGTTATCTGGACAATCAGTTATCAGTTATCTTGACAGTCAGTTATCTGGGCAGCCAGTTATTAGGTCATCTTCACAACCGATTATCAGTTATCTAACATCCAGTTATCAGTTATCTGGACAATCAATTATTAGTCATCTTGACATCCAGTTATTTGTTATCTGGACAAGCAATTATCAGTCATCTTGACATCCAGTTATCAGTTATTTGGACAGTCAATTATCAGTCATCTTGAAATCAAGTTATCAGTTATCTGGACAAATAATTATCAGTCATTGGATCATCCAATTACTAATTATTTCACAAGCAGTTCTGACTTATCTTGACAAACACTTATCATTCGTCTTGACTGACAAACACTTATCAGTCATCTGAAAACCGGTCATCAGGTGTCTGGACATGCATTTATCCAGATCAGATTTGTTTCACTGTAGAGTCACATCCATCATGGGGTATGTGTAGGCTGTTGGAGAGGCAGGGGAATATTGGCATGAGCAAATTGCTCATCATTTCTCTAGTTTATCTTGAAATGGGTCTCACTGCATTTTCATTTGTGATTGAGGACATACTATGACTACAATGCATGGTTCAGTCAGAATGTTTTATTTTGACTGGTTTTCCATTCAGCACTTCATCTTACTTATAAGACACATTTGTACAGTTTAAAGTGATGCAAGACTTTGCTAATTTAAGAAAAGGAGCTATGTTTTTTTAAAGAAAACTAAATACTACATGAAAAATATTTAAGTAAAATTTTTACCTGTGAATCAATGATTGTTGATGGCGCAAGACTTAAAATTTAGACAACAAAGAAAAATAGAGATTGTAATAAGTACATTTGAATTAGAAAACGATTTTCATTGTAGATCAAAATATTATATGAATCTTATGGTAAACTGTTATATGAATCCTATGGTAAAATGTTCTATCTTATGGTAAACTGTTATATGTATCCAATAGTAAAATGTTATATGAATCTTATGTTATATGAATCTTATGGTAAAATGTTATATGAATCTTATGGTAAAATGTTATATGAATCTTATGGTAAAATATATGAATCCTATGGTAAAATGTTATATGAATCTTATGGTAAAATATTATATGAATCCTATGGTAAAATGTTATATGAATCTTATGGTAAAATGTTATATGAATCTTATGGTAAAATGTTATATGAATCTTTTGATTAAATGTTAATATATGAATCCTATGGTAAAATATTATATGAATCTTATGGTAAAATATTATATGAATCCTATGGTAAAATGTTATATGAATCTTATGGTAAAATGTTATATGAATCTTATGGTAAAATATTATATGAATCTTATGGTAAAATATTATATGAATCCTATGGTAAAATGTTATATGAATCTTATGGTAAAATATTATATGAATCCTATGGTAAAATGTTATATGAATCTTATGGTAAAATATTATATGAATCTTATGGTAAAATGTTATATGAATCTTATGGTAAAATATTATATGAATCTTATGGTAAAATATTATATGAATCCTATGGTAAAATGTTATATGAATCCTATGGTAAAATGTTATATGAATCCTTTTGTAAAATGTTATATGAATCCTGTGGTAAAATATTTATTAGAAAAATAATATTAAGGGATTATACTTCACAATTTGGAAAGAGTCCTGTTTTACTATCTGGGAATGAAATGTGTGCAAGGACTTTTAGAATATATCCCAGAGTTGCAAAGCTTATTTTATTTTTTTTTAAAAAAAGGAAATTTATAAAGGGAAATTATTTTCAGCTAACATGTTTGAGTAGCAGACTTTGATCTACGTAAAGAATAATAATTTAAAACTTCAGACAAGATTATAATTGTTTGATTGTAATATTAGTTAGTGGAGAAGAGGAAAGGACATATGTAAATAAGAAAAGGGAATCTAGAATGAGATGCTAAACATATTTTAACTTCATTCCTGGCACAGCTCTCAACAAATCCATTGTTAGGTTATGTGAGTTGAGTAAAATTCTTGGCAGAGCTTGTACTACTTACTGTATGAGGTACCTATCTGTTATATAGGTACTCATCTCTAAACATAGGTCATTATATACTATAGGTACTCATCTCTAAACATACGTCATTCTATAATTATATTGGTACTCATCTAAACATAGGTCATTCTATAATATAGGTACTTATCTCTAAACATAGGTCATTATATAATATAGGTACTCATCTCTAAACATATGTCATTCTATAATTATATTGGTACTCATCTCTAAACATAGGTCATTCTATAATTATATTGGTACTCATCTAAACATAGGTCATTCTATAATATTGGTACTCATCTAAACATAGGTCATTCAATAATATTGGTACTCATCTAAACATAGGTCATTCTATAATATTGGTACTCATCTAAACATAGGTCATTCAATAATATTAGTACTCATCTAAACATAGGTCATTCAATAATATTGGTACTCATCTAAACATAGGTCATTCTATAATATTGGTACACATATAAACATAGGTCATTCAGTAATATTGGTACTCATCTAAACATAGGTCATTCTATAATATTGGTACTCATCTAAACATAGGCCATTCTATAATATAGGTATTCATCTAAACATAGGTCATTCTATAATATTGGTACTCATATAGACATAAGTCATTCTATAATATAGGTAATCATCTAAACATAGGTCATTCAATAATATTGGTACTCATCTAAACATAGGTCATTCTATAATATTGGTACTCATCTAAACATGGGTCATTCTGTAATATTGGTACTCATCAGAACATAGGTCATTCTATAATATTGGTACTCATATAGACATAGGTCATTCTATAATATAGGTACTCATCTAAACATAGGTCATTCAGTAATATTGGTACTCATCTAAACATAGGTCATTCTGTAATATTGGTACTCATCTAAACATAGGTCATTCTATAATATTGGTACTCATCTAAACATAGGTCATTCTATAATATTGGTACTAATCTAAACATAGGTCATTCTATAATATTGGTACTCATCTAAACATAGGTCATTCAATAATATTGGTACTCATCTAAACATAGGTCATTCTATAATATTGGTGCTCATCTAAACATAGGCCATTCTATAATATTGGTACTCATCTAAACATAGGTCATTCAATAATATTGGTACTCATCTAAACATAGGTCATTCAATAATATTGGTACTCATCTAAACATAGGTCATTCTATAATATTGGTACTCATCTAAACATAGGTCATTCTATAATATAGGTATTCATCTAAACATAGGTCATTCAATAATATTGGTACTCATCTAAACATAGGTCATTCTATAATATAGGTATTCATCTAAACATAGGTCATTCTATAATATTGGTACTCATATAAACATAGGTCATTCTATAATATTGGTACTCATCTAAACATAGGTCATTCTATAATATTGGTACTCATATAAACATAGGTCATTCTATAATATAGGTACTCATCTAAACATAGGTCATTCTATAATATTGGTACTCATCTAAACTTAGGTCATTCTATAATATAGGTACTCATCTAAACATAGGTCATTCTATAATATAGGTACTCATCTAAACATAGGTCATTCTATAATATAGGTACTCATCTAAACATAGGTCATTCTATAATATAGGTACTCATCTAAACATAGGTCATTCTATAACATTGGTACTCATCTAAACATATGTCATTCTATAACATTGGTACTCATCTAAACATAGGTCATTCTATAATATAGGTACTCATCTAAACATAGGTCATTCTGTAATATTGGTACTCATCTAAACATAGGCCATTCTATAATATAGGTACTCATCTAAACATAGGTCATTCAATAATATTGGTACTCATCTAAACATAGGTCATTCTATACTATAGGTACTCATCTAAACATAGGTCATTCTATAATATAGGTACTCATCTAAACATAGGTCATTCTATAATATAGGTACTCATCTAAACATAGGTCATTCTATAACATTGGTACTCATCTAAACATAGGTCATTCAATAATATTGGTACTCATCTAAACATAGGTCATTCCATAATATTGGTACTCATCTAAACATAAGTCATTCCATAATATTGGTATTCATATAAACATATGTCATTCTATAATATTGGTATTCATATAAACGTAGGTCATTCTATAATATTGGTATTCATCTAAACGTAGGTCATTCTATAATATTGGTACTCTTATAAACATAGGTCATTCTATAATATAGGTACTCATCTAAACATAGGTCATTCTATAATATTGGTACTCATCTAAACATAGGCCATTCTATAATATAGGTACTCATCTAAACATAGGTCATTCTATAATATTGGTACTCATCTAAACATAGGTCATTCTATAATATAGGTATTCATCTAAACATAGGTCATTCTATAATATTGGTACTCATATAAACATACGTCATTCTATAATATAGGTACTCATCTAAACATAGGTCATTCTATAATATAGGTACTCATATAAACATAGGTCATTCCATAATATTGGTACTCATCTAAACATAGGTCATTCCATAATATTGGTACTCATCTAAACATAGGTCATTCTATAATATTGGTACTCATCTCAACATAGGTCATTCTATAATATTGGTACTCATCTAAACATAGGTCATTCTATAATATTGGTACTCATCTAAACATAGGTCATTCTATAATATTGGTACTCATCTAAACATAGGTCATTCTATAATATTGGTACTCATCAGAACATAGGTCATTCTATGATTATATTGGTACTCATCTGAACATAGGTCATTCTATAATATAGGTACTCATCTAAACATAGGTCATTATATAATATTGTTACTCATCTAAACAGGTCATTCTATAATATTGGTACTCATCTGAACATAGGTCATTCTATAATATAGGTACTCATCTAAACATTGGTCATTCTATAATATTGGTACTGATCTAAACATAGGTCATTCTATAATATTGGTATTCATATAAACATAGGTCATTCTGTAATATTGGTAATCATCTAAACATGTCATTCTGTAATATTGGTACTCATCTAAACATAGGTCATTCTGTAATATTGGTACTCATCTAAACATAGGTCATTCTATAATATTGGTACTCATCTAAACATAGGTCATTCTATAATATTGGTACTCATCTAAACATATGTCATTCTGTAATATTGGTACTCATCTAAACATAGGTCATTCTGTAATATTGGTACTCATCTAAACATAGGTCATTCTATAATATTGGTATTCATATAAACATAGGTCATTCTGTAATATTGGTACTCATCTAAACATATGTCATTCTGTAATATTGGTACTCATTTAAACATAGGTCATTCTGTAATATTGGTACTCATCTAAACATAGGTCATGCTATAATATTGGTACTCATCTAAACATAGGTCATTCAATAATATTGGTACTCATCTAAACATAGGTCATTCTATAATATTGGTACTCATCTAAACATAGGTCATTCAATAATATTAGTACTCATCTAAACATAGGTCATTCAATAATATTGGTACTCATCTAAACATAGGTCATTCTATAATATTGGTACACATAAACATCGGTCATTCAGTAATATTGGTACTCATCTAAACATAGGTCATTCTATAATATTGGTACTCATCTAAACATAGGCCATTCTATAATATAGGTATTCATCTAAACATAGGTCATTCTATAATATTGGTACTCATATAGACATAAGTCATTCTATAATATAGGTAATCATCTAAACATAGGTCATTCAATAATATTGGTACTCATCTAAACATAGGTCATTCTATACTATAGGTACTCATCTAAACATAGGTCATTCTATAATATAGGTACTCATCTAAACATAGGTCATTCTATAATATAGGTACTCATCTAAACATAGGTCATTCTATAATATAGGTACTCATCTAAACATAGGTCATTCTATAATATAGGTACTCATCTAAACATAGGTCATTCTATAACATTGGTACTCATCTAAACATATGTCATTCTATAACATTGGTACTCATCTAAACATAGGTCATTCTATAATATAGGTACTCATCTAAACATAGGTCATTCTGTAATATTGGTACTCATCTAAACATAGGCCATTCTATAATATAGGTACTCATCTAAACATAGGTCATTCAATAATATTGGTACTCATCTAAACATAGGTCATTCTATACTATAGGTACTCATCTAAACATAGGTCATTCTATAATATAGGTACTCATCTAAACATAGGTCATTCTATAATATAGGTACTCATCTAAACATAGGTCATTCTATAACATTGGTACTCATCTAAACATAGGTCATTCAATAATATTGGTACTCATCTAAACATAGGTCATTCCATAATATTGGTACTCATCTAAACATAAGTCATTCCATAATATTGGTATTCATATAAACATATGTCATTCTATAATATTGGTATTCATATAAACGTAGGTCATTCTATAATATTGGTATTCATCTAAACGTAGGTCATTCTATAATATTGGTACTCTTATAAACATAGGTCATTCTATAATATAGGTACTCATCTAAACATAGGTCATTCTATAATATTGGTACTCATCTAAACATAGGCCATTCTATAATATAGGTACTCATCTAAACATAGGTCATTCTATAATATTGGTACTCATCTAAACATAGGTCATTCTATAATATAGGTATTCATCTAAACATAGGTCATTCTATAATATTGGTACTCATATAAACATACGTCATTCTATAATATAGGTACTCATCTAAACATAGGTCATTCTATAATATAGGTACTCATATAAACATAGGTCATTCCATAATATTGGTACTCATCTAAACATAGGTCATTCCATAATATTGGTACTCATCTAAACATAGGTCATTCTATAATATTGGTACTCATCTCAACATAGGTCATTCTATAATATTGGTACTCATCTAAACATAGGTCATTCTATAATATTGGTACTCATCTAAACATAGGTCATTCTATAATATTGGTACTCATCTAAACATAGGTCATTCTATAATATTGGTACTCATCAGAACATAGGTCATTCTATGATTATATTGGTACTCATCTGAACATAGGTCATTCTATAATATAGGTACTCATCTAAACATAGGTCATTATATAATATTGTTACTCATCTAAACAGGTCATTCTATAATATTGGTACTCATCTGAACATAGGTCATTCTATAATATAGGTACTCATCTAAACATTGGTCATTCTATAATATTGGTACTGATCTAAACATAGGTCATTCTATAATATTGGTATTCATATAAACATAGGTCATTCTGTAATATTGGTAATCATCTAAACATGTCATTCTGTAATATTGGTACTCATCTAAACATAGGTCATTCTGTAATATTGGTACTCATCTAAACATAGGTCATTCTATAATATTGGTACTCATCTAAACATAGGTCATTCTATAATATTGGTACTCATCTAAACATATGTCATTCTGTAATATTGGTACTCATCTAAACATAGGTCATTCTGTAATATTGGTACTCATCTAAACATAGGTCATTCTATAATATTGGTATTCATATAAACATAGGTCATTCTGTAATATTGGTACTCATCTAAACATATGTCATTCTGTAATATTGGTACTCATTTAAACATAGGTCATTCTGTAATATTGGTACTCATCTAAACATAGGTCATGCTATAATATTGGTACTCATCTAAACATAGGTCATTCAATAATATTGGTACTCATCTAAACATAGGTCATTCTATAATATTGGTACTCATCTAAACATAGGTCATTCAATAATATTAGTACTCATCTAAACATAGGTCATTCAATAATATTGGTACTCATCTAAACATAGGTCATTCTATAATATTGGTACACATAAACATCGGTCATTCAGTAATATTGGTACTCATCTAAACATAGGTCATTCTATAATATTGGTACTCATCTAAACATAGGCCATTCTATAATATAGGTATTCATCTAAACATAGGTCATTCTATAATATTGGTACTCATATAGACATAAGTCATTCTATAATATAGGTAATCATCTAAACATAGGTCATTCAATAATATTGGTACTCATCTAAACATAGGTCATTCTATAATATTGGTACTCATCTAAACATGGGTCATTCTGTAATATTGGTACTCATCAGAACATAGGTCATTCTATAATATTGGTACTCATATAGACATAGGTCATTCTATAATATAGGTACTCATCTAAACATAGGTCATTCAGTAATATTGGTACTCATCTAAACATAGGTCATTCTGTAATATTGGTATTCATCTAAACGTAGGTCATTCTATAATATTGGTACTGATATAAACATAGGTCATTCTATAATATAGGTACTCATCTAAACATAGGTCATTCTATAATATTAGTACTCATCTAAACATAGGCCATTCTATAATATAGGTACTCATCTAAACATAGGTCATTCTATAATATTGGTACTCATCTAAACATAGGTCATTCTATAATATAGGTATTCATCTAAACATAGGTCATTCTATAATATTGGTACTCATATAAACATACGTCATTCTATAATATATGTACTCATCTAAACATAGGTCATTCTATAATATAGGTACTCATATAAACATAGGTCATTCCATAATATTGGTACTCATCTAAACATAGGTCATTTCATAATATTGGTACTCATCTAAACATAGGTCATTCTATAATATTGGTACTCATCTCAACATAGGTCATTCTATAATATTGGTACTCATCTAAACATAGGTCATTCTATAATATTGGTACTCATCTAAACATAGGTCATTCTATAATATTGGTACTCATCTAAACATAGGTCATTCTATAATATTGCTACTCATCAGAACATAGGTCATTCTATGATTATATTGGTACTCATCTGAACATAGGTCATTCTATAATATAGGTAATCATCTAAACATAGGTCATTATATAATATTGTTACTCATCTAAACAGGTCATTCTATAATATTGGTACTCATCTGAACATAGGTCATTCTATAATATAGGTACTCATCTAAACATTGGTCATTCTATAATATTGGTACTGATCTAAACATAGGTCATTCTATAATATTGGTATTCATATAAACATAGGTCATTCTGTAATATTGGTACTCATCTAAACATGTCATTCTGTAATATTGGTACTCATCTAAACATAGGTCATTCTGTAATATTGGTACTCATCTAAACATAGGTCATTCTATAATATTGGTACTCATCTAAACATAGGTCATTCTATAATATTGGTACTCATCTAAACATATGTCATTCTGTAATATTGGTACTCATCTAAACATAGGTCATTCTGTAATATTGGTACTCATCTAAACATAGGTCATTCTATAATATTGGTATTCATATAAACATAGGTCATTCTGTAATATTGGTACTCATCTAAACATATGTCATTCTGTAATATTGGTACTCATTTAAACATAGGTCATTCTGTAATATTGGTACTCATCTAAACATAGGTCATTCTATAATATTGGTACTCATCTAAACATAGGTCATTCAATAATATTGGTACTCATCTAAACATAGGTCATTCTATAATATTGGTACTCATCTAAACATAGGTCATTCAATAATATTAGTACTCATCTAAACATAGGTCATTCAATAATATTGGTACTCATATAAACATAGGTCATTCTATAATATTGGTACACATATAAACATAGGTCATTCAGTAATATTGGTACTCATCTAAACATAGGTCATTCTATAATATTGGTACTCATCTAAACATAGGCCATTCTATAATATAGGTATTCATCTAAACATAGGTCATTCTATAATATTGGTACTCATATAGACATAAGTCATTCTATAATATAGGTAATCATCTAAACATAGGTCATTCAATAATATTGGTACTCATCTAAACATAGGTCATTCTATAATATTGGTACTCATCTAAACATGGGTCATTCTGTAATATTGGTACTCATCAGAACATAGGTCATTCTATAATATTGGTACTCATATAGACATAGGTCATTCTATAATATAGGTACTCATCTAAACATAGGTCATTCAGTAATATTGGTACTCATCTAAACATAGGTCATTCTGTAATATTGGTACTCATCTAAACATAGGTCATTCTATAATATTGGTACTCATCTAAACATAGGTCATTCTATAATATTGGTACTCATCTAAACATAGGTCATTCTATAATATTGGTACTCATCTAAACATAGGTCATTCAATAATATTGGTACTCATCTAAACATAGGTCATTCTATAATATTGGTACTCATCTAAACATAGGTCATTCTGTAATATTGGTACTCATCTAAACATGTCATTCTGTAATATTGGTACTCATCTAAACATAGGTCATTCTGTAATATTGGTACTCATCTAAACATAGGTCATTCTATAATATTGGTACTCATCTAAACATAGGTCATTCTATAATATTGGTACTCATCTAAACATTTGTCATTCTGTAATATTGGTACTCATCTAAACATAGGTCATTCTGTAATATTGGTACTCATCTAAACATAGGTCATTCTATAATATTGGTATTCATATAAACATAGGTTATTCTGTAATATTGGTACTCATCTAAACATATGTCATTCTGTAATATTGGTACTCATCTAAACATAAGTCATTCTGTAATATTGGTACTCATCTAAACATAGGTCATTCTGTAATATTGGTACTCATCTTAACATAGGTCGTTCTATAATATTGGTACTAATCTAAACATAGGTCATTCTATAATATAGGTACTTATCTAAACATAGGTCATTCTATAATTATATTGGTATTCATATAAACATAGGTCATTCTGTAATATTGGTACTCATCTAAACATATGTCATTCTGTAATATTGGTACTCATCTAAACATAGGTGATTCTGTAATATTGGTACTCATCTAAACATATGTCATTCTATAATATTGGTACTCATCTAAACATAGGTCATTCTATAATATAGGTACTAATCTAAACATAGCTCATTCTAAACATAGGTCATTATATAATATTGGTACTCATCTAAACATAGGTCATTCTATAATATTGGTACTCATGTAAACATAGGTCATTCAATAATATAGGTACTCATCTAAACATAGGTCATTCTGTAATATTGGTACTCATCTAAACATATGTCATTCTGTAATATTGGCACTCATCTAAACATAGGTCATTCTATAATATTGGTACTCATCTAAACATAGGTCATTCTATAATATTGGTACTCATCTAAACATAGGTCATTCAATAATATTGGTACTCATCTAAACATAGGTCATTCTATAATATTGGTACTCATCTAAACATAGGTCATTCATTAATATTAGTACTCATCTAAACATAGGTCATTCAATAATATTGGTACTCATCTAAACATAGGTCATTCTATAATATTGGTACACATATAAACATAGGTCATTCAGTAATATTGGTACTCATCTAAACATAGGTCATTCTGTAATATTGGTACTCATCTAAACATAGGTCATTCTATAATATTGGTATTCATATAAACATAGGTCATTCTGTAATATTGGTACTCATCTAAACATATGCCATTCTGTAATATTGGTACTCGTCTAAACATAGGTCATTGTGTAATATTGGTACTCATCTAAACATAGGTCATTCTATAATATTGGTACTCATCTAAACATAGGTCATTCAATAATATTGGTACTCATCTAAACATAGGTCATTCTATGATATTGGTACTCATCTAAACATAGGTCATTCAATAATATTAGTACTCATCTAAACATAGGTCATTCAATAATATTGGTACTCATCTAAACATAGGTCATTCTATAATATTGGTACTCATCTAAACATAGGTCATTCTATGATATTGGTACTCATATAGACATAGGTCATTCTATAATATAGGTACTCATCTAAACATAGGTCATTCAGTAATATTGGTACTCATCTAAACATAGGTCATTCTGTAATATTGGTATTCATCTAAACGTAGGTCATTCTATAATATTGGTACTGATATAAACATAGGTCATTCTATAATATAGGTACTCATCTAAACATAGGTCATTCTATAATATTAGTACTCATCTAAACATAGGCCATTCTATAATATAGGTACTCATCTAAACATAGGTCATTCTATAATATTGGTACTCATCTAAACATAGGTCATTCTATAATATAGGTATTCATCTAAACATAGGTCATTCTATAATATTGGTACTCATATAAACATACGTCATTCTATAATATATGTACTCATCTAAACATAGGTCATTCTATAATATAGGTACTCATATAAACATAGGTCATTCCATAATATTGGTACTCATCTAAACATAGGTCATTTCATAATATTGGTACTCATCTAAACATAGGTCATTCTATAATATTGGTACTCATCTCAACATAGGTCATTCTATAATATTGGTACTCATCTAAACATAGGTCATTCTATAATATTGGTACTCATCTAAACATAGGTCATTCTATAATATTGGTACTCATCTAAACATAGGTCATTCTATAATATTGGTACTCATCAGAACATAGGTCATTCTATGATTATATTGGTACTCATCTGAACATAGGTCATTCTATAATATAGGTACTCATCTAAACATAGGTCATTATATAATATTGTTACTCATCTAAACAGGTCATTCTATAATATTGGTACTCATCTGAACATAGGTCATTCTATAATATAGGTACTCATCTAAACATTGGTCATTCTATAATATTGGTACTGATCTAAACATAGGTCATTCTATAATATTGGTATTCATATAAACATAGGTCATTCTGTAATATTGGTACTCATCTAAACATGTCATTCTGTAATATTGGTACTCATCTAAACATAGGTCATTCTGTAATATTGGTACTCATCTAAACATAGGTCATTCTATAATATTGGTACTCATCTAAACATAGGTCATTCTATAATATTGGTACTCATCTAAACATATGTCATTCTGTAATATTGGTACTCATCTAAACATAGGTCATTCTGTAATATTGGTACTCATCTAAACATAGGTCATTCTATAATATTGGTATTCATATAAACATAGGTCATTCTGTAATATTGGTACTCATCTAAACATATGTCATTCTGTAATATTGGTACTCATTTAAACATAGGTCATTCTGTAATATTGGTACTCATCTAAACATAGGTCATTCTATAATATTGGTACTCATCTAAACATAGGTCATTCAATAATATTGGTACTCATCTAAACATAGGTCATTCTATAATATTGGTACTCATCTAAACATAGGTCATTCAATAATATTAGTACTCATCTAAACATAGGTCATTCAATAATATTGGTACTCATATAAACATAGGTCATTCTATAATATTGGTACACATATAAACATAGGTCATTCAGTAATATTGGTACTCATCTAAACATAGGTCATTCTATAATATTGGTACTCATCTAAACATAGGCCATTCTATAATATAGGTATTCATCTAAACATAGGTCATTCTATAATATTGGTACTCATATAGACATAAGTCATTCTATAATATAGGTAATCATCTAAACATAGGTCATTCAATAATATTGGTACTCATCTAAACATAGGTCATTCTATAATATTGGTACTCATCTAAACATGGGTCATTCTGTAATATTGGTACTCATCAGAACATAGGTCATTCTATAATATTGGTACTCATATAGACATAGGTCATTCTATAATATAGGTACTCATCTAAACATAGGTCATTCAGTAATGTTGGTACTCATCTAAACATAGGTCATTCTGTAATATTGGTACTCATCTAAACATAGGTCATTCTATAATATTGGTACTCATCTAAACATAGGTCATTCTATAATATTGGTACTCATCTAAACATAGGTCATTCTATAATATTGGTACTCATCTAAACATAGGTCATTCAATAATATTGGTACTCATCTAAACATAGGTCATTCTATAATATTGGTACTCATCTAAACATAGGTCATTCTGTAATATTGGTACTCATCTAAACATGTCATTCTGTAATATTGGTACTCATCTAAACATAGGTCATTCTGTAATATTGGTACTCATCTAAACATAGGTCATTCTATAATATTGGTACTCATCTAAACATAGGTCATTCTATAATATTGGTACTCATCTAAACATTTGTCATTCTGTAATATTGGTACTCATCTAAACATAGGTCATTCTGTAATATTGGTACTCATCTAAACATAGGTCATTCTATAATATTGGTATTCATATAAACATAGGTTATTCTGTAATATTGGTACTCATCTAAACATATGTCATTCTGTAATATTGGTACTCATCTAAACATAAGTCATTCTGTAATATTGGTACTCATCTAAACATAGGTCATTCTGTAATATTGGTACTCATCTTAACATAGGTCGTTCTATAATATTGGTACTAATCTAAACATAGGTCATTCTATAATATAGGTACTTATCTAAACATAGGTCATTCTATAATTATATTGGTATTCATATAAACATAGGTCATTCTGTAATATTGGTACTCATCTAAACATATGTCATTCTGTAATATTGGTACTCATCTAAACATAGGTGATTCTGTAATATTGGTACTCATCTAAACATATGTCATTCTATAATATTGGTACTCATCTAAACATAGGTCATTCTATAATTTAGGTACTAATCTAAACATAGGTCATTCTAAACATAGGTCATTATATAATATTGGTACTCATCTAAACATAGGTCATTCTATAATATTGGTACTCATGTAAACATAGGTCATTCAATAATATAGGTACTCATCTAAACATAGGTCATTCTGTAATATTGGTACTCATCTAAACATATGTCATTCTGTAATATTGGCACTCATCTAAACATAGGTCATTCTATAATATTGGTACTCATCTAAACATAGGTCATTCTATAATATTGGTACTCATCTAAACATAGGTCATTCAATAATATTGGTACTCATCTAAACATAGGTCATTCTATAATATTGGTACTCATCTAAACATAGGTCATTCATTAATATTAGTACTCATCTAAACATAGGTCATTCAATAATATTGGTACTCATCTAAACATAGGTCATTCTATAATATTGGTACACATATAAACATAGGTCATTCAGTAATATTGGTACTCATCTAAACATAGGTCATTCTGTAATATTGGTACTCATCTAAACATAGGTCATTCTATAATATTGGTATTCATATAAACATAGGTCATTCTGTAATATTGGTACTCATCTAAACATATGCCATTCTGTAATATTGGTACTCGTCTAAACATAGGTCATTGTGTAATATTGGTACTCATCTAAACATAGGTCATTCTATAATATTGGTACTCATCTAAACATAGGTCATTCAATAATATTGGTACTCATCTAAACATAGGTCATTCTATGATATTGGTACTCATCTAAACATAGGTCATTCAATAATATTAGTTCTCATCTAAACATAGGTCATTCAATAATATTGGTACTCATCTAAACATAGGTCATTCTATAATATTGGTACACATATAAACATAGGTAATTCAGTAATATTGGTACTCATCTAAACATAGGTCATTCTATAATATTGGTGCTCATCTAAACATAGGCCATTCTATAATATAGGTATTCATCTAAACATAGGTCATTCTATAATATTGGTACTCATATAGACATAAGTCATTCTATAATATAGGTAATCATCTAAACATAGGTCATTCAATAATATTGGTACTCATCTAAACATAGGTCATTCTATAATATTGGTACTCATCTAAACATGGGTCATTCTGTAATATTGGTACTCATCAGAACATAGGTCATTCTATAATATTGGTACTCATATAGACATAGGTCATTCTATAATATAGGTACTCATCTAAACATAGGTCATTCAGTAATATTGGTACTCATCTAAACATAGGTCATTCTGTAATATTGGTACTCATCTAAACTTAGGTCATTCTATAATATTGGTACTCATCTAAACATAGGTCATTCTATAATATTGGTACTCATCTAAACATAGGTCATTCTATAATATTGGTACTCATCTAAACATAGGTCATTCAATAATATTGGTACTCATCTAAACATAGGTCATTCTATAATATTGGTACTCATCTAAACATAGGTCATTCTGTCATATTGGTACTCATCTAAACATGTCATTCTGTAATATTGGTACTCATCTAAACATAGGTCATTCTGTAATATTGGTACTCATCTAAACATAGGTCATTCTATAATATTGGTACTCATCTAAACATAGGTCATTCTATAATATTGGTACTCATCTAAACATATGTCATTCTGTAATATTGGTACTCATCTAAACATAGGTCATTCTGTAATATTGGTACTCATCTAAACATAGGTCATTCTATAATATTGGTACTCATCTAAACATATGTCATTCTGTAATATTGGTACTCATCTAAACATAGGTCATTCTGTAATATTGGTACTCATCTAAACATAGGTCATTCTGTAATATTGGTACTCATCTAAACATAGGTCATTCTATAATATTGGTACTAATCTAAACATAGGTCATTCTATAATATAGGTACTTATCTAAACATAGGTCATTCTATAATTATATTGGTATTCATATAAACATAGGTCATTCTGTAATATTGGTACTCATCTAAACATATGTCATTCTGTAATATTGGTACTCATCTAAACATAGGTGATTCTGTAATATTGGTACTCATCTAAACATATGTCATTCTATAATATTGGTACTCATCTAAACATAGGTCATTCTATAATATAGGTACTCATCTAAACATAGGTCATTCTAAACATAGGTCATTATATAATATTGGTACTCATCTAAACATAGGTCATTCTATAATATTGGTACTCATCTAAACATAGGTCATTCAATAATATAGGTACTCATCTAAACATAGGTCATTCTGTAATATTGGTACTCATCTAAACATATGTCAATCTGTAATATTGGTACTCATCTAAACATAGGTCATTCTATAATATTGGTACTCATCTAAACATAGGTCATTCTATAATATAGGTACTCATCTAAACATAGGTCATTCAGTAATATTGGTACTCATCTAAACATAGGTCATTCTATAATATTGGTACTCATCTAAACATAAGTCATTCAATAATATTGGTACTCATCTAAACATAGGTCATTCTATAATATTGGTACTCATCTAAACATAGGTCATTCAATAATATTTGTACTCATCTAAACATAGGTCATTCAATAATATTGGTACTCATCTAAACATAGGTCATTCTATAATATTGGTGCACATATAAACATAGGTCATTCAGTAATATTGGTACTCATCTAAACATAGGTCATTCTATAATATTGGTACTCATCTAAACATAGGCCATTCTATAATATAGGTATTCATCTAAACATAGGTCATTCTATAATATTGGTACTCATATAGACATAAGTCATTCTATAATATAGGTAATCATCTAAACATAGGTCATTCAATAATATTGGTACTCATCTAAACATATGTCATTCTTTAATATTGGTACTCATCTAAACATGGGTCATTCTGTAATATTGGTACTCATCAGAACATAGGTCATTCTATAATATTGGTACTCATATAGACATAGGTCGTTCTATAATATAGGTACTCATCTAAACATAGGTCATTCAGTTATATTGGTACTCATCTAAACATAGGTTATTCTGTAATATTGGTACTCATCTAAACATAGGTCATTCTATAATATTGGTACTCATCTAAACATAGGTCATTCTATAATATTGGTACTCATCTAAACATAGGTCATTCTATAATATTGGTACTCATCTAAACATTGGTCATTCAATAATATTGGTACTCATCTAAACATAGGTCATTCTATAATATTGGTACTCATGTAAACATAGGTCAGTCTGTAATATTGGTACTCATCTAAACATGTCATTCTGTAATATTGGTACTCATCTAAACATAGGTCATTCTGTAATATTGGTACTCATCTAAACATAGGTCATTCTATAATATTGGTACTCATCTAAACATAGGTCATTCTATAATATTGGTTCTCATCTAAACATATGTCATTCTGTAATATTGGTACTCATCTAAACATAGGTCATTCTGTAATATTGGTACTCATGTAAACATAGGTCATTCTATAATATTGGTATTCATATAAACATAGGTCATTCTGTAATATTGGTACTCATCTAAACATATGTCATTCTGTAATATTGGTACTCATCTAAACATAGGTCATTCTGTAATATTGGTACTCATCTAAACATAGGTCATTCTGTAATATTGGTACTCATCTAAACATAGGTCATTCTATAATATTGGTACTAATCTAAACATAGGTCATTCTATAATATAGGTACTTATCTAAACATAGGTCATTCTATAATTATATTGGTATTCATATAAACATAGGTCATTCTGTAATATTGGTACTCATCTAAACATATGTCATTCTGTAATATTGGTACTCATCTAAACATATGTCATTCTATAATATTGGTACTCATCTAAACATAGGTCATTCTATAATATAGGTACTCATCTAAACATAGGTCATTCTAAACATAAGTCATTATATAATATTGGTACTCATCTAAACATAGGTCATTCTATAATATTGGTACTCATCTAAACATAGGTCATTCAATAATATAGGTACTCATCTAAACATTGGTCATTCTATAATATTGGTACTCATCTAAACATATGTCATTCTTTAATATTTGTACTCATCTAAACATAGGTCATTATATAATATTGGTACTCGTCTAAACATAGGTCATTCTATAATATTGGTACTCATCTAAACATAGGTCATTATATAATATTGGTACTCATCTAAACATAGGTCATTCTATAATATTGGTACTCATCTAAACATAGGTCATTCTATAATATTGGTACTCATATAAACATAGGTCATTCAATAATATAGGTACTCATCTAAACATAGGTCATTCAATAATATTGGTACTCATCTAAACATAGGTCATTATATAATATAGGTACTCATCTAAAAATAGGTCATTCTATAATATTGGTACTCATCAGAATATATGTCATTCTATAATTATATTGGTACTCATCTGAACATAGGTCATTTTATAATATAGGTACTCATCTAAACATAGGTCATTCTATAATATAGGTACTCATCTAAACATAGGTCATTCAATAATATTGGTACTCATCTAAACAGAGGTCAGTCTGTATTTCAATGAAAGAAAGCTTATTACTAGTTTTCTTTTTTTTACAGTGACAGTCAACAACAGAAGATGCCTGAGACAAAACCGGTCCTGATTTTCTGTTTTAATGGTGAGTAATGACATGGTAAAATTTTGGAATCATATTTAGGATCAGAAAAACCTACATGCCTTTTTCTAATTGGGGTATTAGCCTGTTATTAGTAATTGCCCTTTTGTTATTGGGGTATTAGCCTGTTGTCAGTAATTGTCCTTGTGTAATTGGGATATTAGCATATTGTCAGTAATTGTCCTTGTGTTATTGGGTTATTAGCCTATTGTCAGTAATTGTCTTTGTGCAATTGGGATATTAGCCTATTGTCAGTAATCATCCTTTTGTTATTGGGATATTAGCCTATTGTCAGTAATTGTCCTTGTGTAATTGGGGCATTAGCCTATTGTCAGTAATTGTCTCTGTGCAATTGGGATATTAGCCTATTGTCAGTAATCGTCCTTTTGTTATTGGGTTATTAGCCTATTGTCAGTAATTGTCTTTGTGCAATTGGGATATTAGCCTATTGCCAGTAATCGTCCTTTTGTTTTTTGGGTATTAGCCTATTGTCAGTAATTGTCCTTGTGTAATTGGGATATTAGCCTATTGTCAGTAATTGTCCTTGTGTTATTGGGTTATTAGCCTATTGTCAGTAATTGTCTTTGTGCAATGGGATATTAGCCTATTGTCAGTAATCGTCCTTTTGTTATTGGGGTGTTAGGCTATTGTCAGTAATTGTCCTTGTGTAATTGGGATATTAGCCTATTGTCAGTAATTGTCCTTGTGTAATTGGGGTATTAGCCTATTGTCAGTAATTGTCCTTGTGCAATTGGAATATTAGCCTATTGTCAGTAATTGTCCTTTTGTTATTGGGGTATTATTATATATATATCCTTTAATATATGGAATGTTAAGTCTTTTAATTCCACTCATTACATGTCATTAGATATAGGTTTCTGTTCAAGCAGATAATTCCAACATCTTTACCATTTGTATATTTTCTTGTAGTACTCCATGCTTACATATATTTTCACGGGTTTATCTTCCTAAAGTTTTGTGCAATTTGTCATTATTAAACTTGTGTAACTTTGCTTTTGGTTGGCACTGAGATGATGTTACAAGCTGATGCATCTATTCGTTATCTTTCTATTGTAGTGCCTGGTAAAGGAAAATCTACAGTGGCTGACATAGAGAAAATGAGAGAACTTCTTCAGCTTGTAATGTACAGCATAGACAAGGCTTCCCGGATTCGACTAGGAAGAGAGGTGAATTATAATACTTAAAAACTGTTCTTAATATTTGTCATACATTTTACCTACATGGAACAGTCCTAGTCCCCTAGCATTATCAGTTGCATGTTATATTAAAATCAGTTTGTTTCACTTTTCAATATGTTCTCCAATCACATTAACTTTAGGAAAAAAATAGTCATGCTGTCTGTATTTAGATAGAGGGAAGAAACTCTTATCCATTGTATCATTGATTGTTTGATTTTGTACTCACTAGATATATTTTTGGCTTGTTTTAAGTAACTAGTGTTCTAAACAGTGGTGATGAAATACAGTACATGCAAGAAATGTAAAGACACATGAGACATGGTTTACTTTAATAGGGTGTTTATCACCTTCAGCCTGAAATGAATTTGAATTATGATCAGAAGACATCTGGTCCACTGTGTTGTGGAAAAGACTGCAGTGTTTGTACATTATGATCAGAAGACATCTGTTCCACTGTGTTGTGGAAAAGACTGCATTATTTGTACATTATGATCAGAAGAGATTTGGTCCACTGTGTTGTGGAAAAAACTGCAGTGTTTGTACATTATGATCAGAAGACATATTTTCCACTGTGTTGTGGAAAAGACTGCAATGTTTGTAAATTATGATCCGAAGACATCTGGTCCACTGTGTTGTGGAAAAGACTGCAGTGTTTGTAAATTATGATCCGAAGACATTTGGTCCACTGTGTTGTGGAAAAGACTGCAATGTTTGTAAATTATGATCCGAAGACATCTGGTCCACTGTGTTGTGGAAAAGACTGCAGTGTTTGTAAATTATGATCCGAAGACATCTGGTCCACTGTGTTGCGGAAAAGACTGCAATGTTTGTAAATTATGATCAGAAGAGATCTTGTCCACTGTCTTGTGGAGAAGACTGCAGTGTTTGTAAATTATGATCAGAAGACATCTGGTCCACTGTCTTGTAGAAAAGTATCTAGAGCAAGAAAACATGTTAGATTTTTTGGAAGCTAGGAAGCTACCAGTCATATTTTTGTCATGCTGGATATAAAACAAATTCAAACTCTCATGGGGGGATTATTAAGGTCATCAGCAGGGCTGCTTACCAATTTGTGGCTAATCACCAGATAGCTTCAGCTAACTTAGATTTAATAAGTTGAGATGCCTGGTTGTGTTTGTCTTCACTTATGCGGCATCATTACATGGTTGTCCATGCTACACTTCTCAAATAGTCATTACACTTTGGCATTAGAATAGAGGAGGGAGGCAGCAAATGAAATTTAATCTTTTCAACCCATCTCAGCATTTTGTCGTTTGGTCGTGGAA
Source organism: Unio delphinus (assembly GCA_029339505.1). Taxonomy (NCBI): domain Eukaryota; kingdom Metazoa; phylum Mollusca; class Bivalvia; order Unionida; family Unionidae; genus Unio; species Unio delphinus. The sequence goes on along the minus strand of JAQISU010000035.1, from coordinate 12,294,821 downwards.
TTTCTGACCAATCTCAGTCTTTTCTGTCTCACGCATATATGCCTGGCATGGATTATTGAACCTGTTGAATTGATTTTCAACAAGGAGTGGATTTTGATGTGGCTCAACTAGTGCAAGCTTTGGGACAGTACCTCACTTCCATCATACAAAGCATGCTTGTGTTGTATGTCTTTTAACCAACCCTGAACTATCTTCAGTTAATTTTGGATGGTTCAGTGGTTCTGTTAATGAAATCAAGCTTTGTAACTGTGAATAGGTTGCTGTCAGTGGGCAAAGAGTGATCATATATTCTCCTTTTTATATCATTTATTTTGAGAGAGGCAATGTTGCAAGTCTCTGTGTTTGCAAACATCACTTGTAGCACATGGAGAAAAGTTGTCAGGAATTATGATGCATCAAGATCCATCATCATGGCTGAAGTGGGCAATATAATCAGCATACTATAGTCTCATAGGATCAAATATACCTTATCAACTAATGAGTTTGAAGCAATTTCAGAAAGTCTTTTGCTTCAACATAAATTTTCAGTCCAAGATATAATAGAAGCTTTTGGCTGGCAAGAAACAGAGCTTTTTTGAATTTATATCCCTGACTTTGCAGAAAGCAGATGACCACCAGGCCCAGTTGATGTAACTTCCTTATCAGCTTTGGTGTCGCATTTTTGCTGGATTTGTCATTATGAGGAAAAAAATCACTATTTTCTTCATATCAGTTTATGTTTTTCATGGGTTATGTGGTCATCAATTGTGCTGTTCTCATACTAGGAGAGCAGTTTATCCATCATATTTGGAATCCAGCATTATTCCCACTATATCCATGTGTTCAGAGTTGCATGCTTTTTGTGGACAGAGAGGCCGCATAAAATCCATACAAGCAGCTTGGAAGTTTTCTCTCTCAAAACAAACTGAGTTTTATTTTGGAAGGGAAGTGTACCCCATTTATTAATTTTCAACTTTTCTGTTTCTTCAATTGCTGATGATAAAGTTTCCTAACTTTCTATGTTGCCACTTTACTGTCTTCTCACATTTAGGTGCCTTTGTTACACACTTGCACTGGTCATGACACATTGCTATAGCCATATTAATAAGTGTGGCATGATATGGGAAACATTTAGTACTGCTGTATAAACATAAATTTAAGTTTCTTACTATTTTGTCAAAGCATCAAATTCATAGTTGTATGTGTGATCTCTAACTGATTTTACCTGTATAGAAAGCCATTCAGAATTTCTCCTTTGAATACATTCCCCAATCACATTACTTTAGGGATATTAGCCTGCTACCTCGCGAATCCAGCCCTACCAAAAGACGAAAATTCGTCTTTCCTGTCTATGTCATATAGACAAAGGGCAATAACTCTTGCCCATTACCTCCCCTTGCCGCCCGTTAGGTGTCGCTTCTTTAGTTTTTTAGCTTCGCTTACGCGAAAACACATACAATTAGACCTCCAATGAATCCAAGCCATCTTAGTGTAAATTCTGACCATCCGAAGTTAAATTTGGAATTACTGTGTTGGATAATCATTCCTCTACAGGTCGTATACATTATTTTACAATATTTTCCAATTTGAGTGACTTTGTCACCTTTTCTAGACTTCGGACCAGGTTGCAACGTGGTCAAAGCATGTAATACATGTAGCACTCAATAATTTCGCTTATTCCGTATGTAACGTTTACGATATTAGCGACTAATAACGTGCTGCATTGATAATGTGTGCTGTATTTATCTTCTTTGACGTTTCAGTAGACTTCAAAAAAGTCTTTGAACGACCAATTGCGACTATTTAATGGCGGACTTCGTGTTGTAGTCACGAATTCACGCGACACTTAATCATTTCGCTTCCTCCGTTAGTTACGGTTATGGAATAGCGACTTAATAGCGTACTGAATTGTTAATTTGTGCTTTGTTTATCTTCTTTCCGTTTCAGTAGACTTCGTCTCTGAACGACCAGTTGCGACTATTTAATGGCGGAATTTCGTGTTGTAGTCACGAATTCACACGACACTTAATCATTTCGCTTCCTCCGTTTGTTACGGTTATGGAATAGCGACTTAATAGCGTACTGATTGTTAATTTGTGCTTTGTTTATCTTCTTTCCGTTTCAGTAGACTTCGTCTCTGAACGACCAGTTGCGACTATTTAATGGCGGAATTTCGTGTTGTAGTCACGAATTCACGCGACACTTAATCATTTCGCTTCCTTCGTTAGTTACGGTTACGGAATAGCGACTTAATAGCGTACTGAATTGTTAATTTGTGCTTTGTTTATCATCTTTTCGTTTCAGTAGACTTCGTCTTGAACGACCTATTGCAACATGCTCACGGTGATAACTAATGTGGTCATTAAGAGTTAACATGGCACGGAATAATTTGACTACTCCGTTAATAACGGTTATAGTATTATCGAATTAATAATATGCTGAATTTTTTTAATCTGTGCTTTGTTCTCTTCTTTTGTCGTTTCAGTAGCAAAGTCGACAATGAAGGCATGAATGGCAAAATGGGTGTTGGCAATGTGGAAATGGAGGAAATTATGTTGACATGGTTTAGGCTGCCCAGTGGATGTAAATTTCACCGCAGGTCCGTGCATGGCTTTCGGGCCTGTAAGTCCGGACGCATGGAGTCTAGGCTGGATCAATTGGATCCATTTTATTATGCACTTTCGCCGGCCGTCCAGCCGTCCGTCCAGCCGACACCGTCAGTTCAGCCGGCACTTCAGCAGGCACCAACCGGCACTAGCCATACATCCGGCACCGTCCGTTCAGCCCAAATGGCACCGGACGGCCAGCCGACCTTCCAGCTGGCATCAACAGGCACCGGCCGTTCAGCCCAAATGGCACCGGCCGGCCCGCCAACCTAGCAGCCTGCATCAACAGGCACCGGCCGTCCACCCGGCAACGACCGTTCAGCCCAAATGGCACCGGTCGTCCAGCCGACCTTCCAGCCGGCATCAACCGGCACCGGCTGTCCATCCGACAACGACCGTTCAGCCCAAATGGCACCGGTCGTCCAGCCGACCTTCCAGCCTGCATCAACAGGCACCGGCCGTCCACCCGGCAACGACCGTTCAGACCAAATGGTACCGGTCGTCCAGTCGACCTTCCAGCCGGCATCAACCGGCACCGGCCGTCCATCCGGCAACGACCGTTCAGCCCAAATGGCACCGGTAGTCCAGCCGACCTTCCAGCCGGCATCAACCTATGCAGGCCGTCCATCCGGCAACGACCGTTCAGCCCAAATGGCACCGGTCGTCCAGCCGACCTTCCAGCCGGCATCAACCTGCACCGGCCGTCCATCCGGCAACGACCGTTCAGCCCAAATGGTACCGGTCGTGCAACCGACCTTCCAGCCGACATCAACCTGCACCGGCCGTCCATCCGGCAACGACCGTTCAGCCCAAATGGCACCGGTCTTCCAGCCGACATCAACCTGCACCGGCTGTACATTTGATTTACGGAGATTATAGTGATGTACCCGTCAGTCAATCTGTACTACTGGTTACATATCACTACCATGAGAGAGATGTTATAGATGTATCTCCGTCCAATCAGACCATTCGAGAGGCAGGTGCCGGTCATAGCCGGACCTTCGCCGACATTCCGGCCGACCATATACCAGACAAATCAGTCGGTATCGCCGGTGTACACCTCCCGTCACGTCAAATACGTGTCGGTGTGATTTTAAAACAAGGGAGAATTAGTGACATTATCAGAGATGACGGAATTGAGTTATCTATGCCACTTGGTATGCGCTACCCAGATATGGCAGCTTTACCAGAACAGGACTTTCAGGCCGACCATTCGTCAGTTTAATCAGCCGTTAGTGCCGGCCGTCCATATGTTCACGGCTTCTCCACAAGGGAGATTTAGTGAAAGTGTCAATTATGACAGAATTGCGTCATCTAGGTCACCTGGTATGCTGTACAGATATGCAAGCTATACCAGAACCAACATTCATCTGAGCGAATGGTAGATGGGTGCACAGTGCTGGCCGCACTACATAAGCATTATGTAATTATTATTACCTTCTAGCCGGCACCAACCGGCACCGGGCGTCCATCCGGCAATGACCGTTCAGCCATATGGCACCGGTCATCCAGCCGGCACTAACCGGCACCGGGCGTCGATCCGGCAATGACCGTTCAACCCAAATGGCACCGGTTGTCCAGCCAAGCTTCCAGCCGACACTTGCCGGCACTGACAGTCCATCCGGCTCCGGCCGTCCAGCCCAACAGGCACCGGTCGTCCAACCGTATGGAGATTTTAGTCATATACCAGTCCGTCCGACTGTACCGCTGTACCAGCACGGGGACTTTTATCATACCGCAATCCGCACAAATCGGATTGACGAAGATTCTAGTGATGTTTCCGTCTGTCAATCCGTACTACCGGTTACATATCACTACCATAACTCTGATGTTGGCGATGAATCTCTCGATCCAACCCGACCATTCAAGCGGTCGGTGCCGGTCATAGCCGGCCCGTCGCAGGCGTTCAGGCCAAACATATACCAATCAATTCATTCGGCATTGCCGGCCGTCCATAGGCTATCAACTCATCCACAAGGGAGAGTGAATGCCTTTTTTAGAGATGACGGAATCGAGTCATCTATGCCACCTGGTATGCATTACCCCGATATGGATGCTTTACCAGAGCAAGATTATGCACATAGTGAGTGCGATGAATCACAGGCAAATCAGCTGTATGCAGATCCAACTATGGAACGGACTGAGTTCAGCTTCAAAGCCGCAGTGGAGGAAATTTTTAGGGTGTTAAGGCCCCTTCAGAATGCCCTCCACCTCCTGCTGCAATTACCGACTATAGGGTTAGTGCGTCGGTCGATCTGGATGAAGGGGAAGAGATTCTATCCTTCCGCCTCCTTCCCCAGTCGACAAAATTAAGGAAATTAATGACCGTCTGTCGACACGTATAGGGGATCCAGGAAATGCTAAGGCGTTCTTTTCTGAAAGCCAAGTACCAGCGACGTTTTCAGGTCGATGGTACAAAACTCACTCCGATGCGTTCAATACTGAGGTCCTGGCTCGGGATAAAATAGGGCAGCAGTCCATATGTCTGCGGCATTGTCTTATAAAGTGGACAAAACTGTGTTCAATGCCACGTCCAAGCTGGTTCGAATGTAGTCGCTACGTCTTCACTGTTAGACCTAGCCTCCCTAGCCATTTTCAGGATCGCTGAAAAATCTGGCAATGAACATGCTTGGGATTCGACGGCCCGGTTAGCTAGGGTTCTTAACAGGGCAGCTCACCATTCCATGGCCAATGCGCTGACTGCTTCTGCCAACCTAGACCTGATACGTCGTGACGCATGTCTGAAGGGCACGTCGCTTAAACCCCATCATAAGCTGGCTAGATATGACCGACGCACATTTCACGTCCCTATCCCACGAGTAGCGGACATTCTCCGTTGTGCTTGTCGGGACTAGGCTTATCGGTTCCATGTCATACCTTTTGGCCTAAATTTAAGCACTTGGGCTAGTACCAAGGTTATGGGTTACGTCGTCACCCTGTTCCGCTCGACTTCATCTATTGCGTCGGCAGTATATTTGGATGACATCCTCCAGAAACATCTGTCAAGTTCTATTCTGCTCAAAGGCAGAAACGATCTTATATCACTTTACGTCATATAGGCTTTCTCGTGAACTGGATAAAGTTTGATCTCTGTCCAATCCGGATTTTGGTCCATCTGGGTGTGGAGTTTCTCCCGATCTGAATCTGGTAAGGCTTCCTCGAGTTTGCGATTATCCAGATAATTGCACTCGTAGAGTCCGTTTCCGACAGGATGCGCATTTTAGCGAGAGAGTTGCAGATCCTCAGATTATTCAATGCGGCAGCAGACTTGATCCCGATCAGCCGTCCTTTTATGCGCCCTTTACAAAGGACGTTGCTAGCGTAATTGCGCTCTTTTCAAGTCCCTTCGATCCCAGAAAACAGTCATGCTCACGCCAGAGATACAATCATTCTTGAGTCAATGGCACAACCCCTGTAGGCTGTCCACAGGGATTACTCTGGAGATACCCCAAGGGGATAACGGTATGTTCCGCCACTAATACCTACGGTTGGGGTGCCCACCTGTTGCCGAACTTCGATACTGTCAGAGGCACGTGGGTGCCAGGGGCGAGCCCTTTCCACATCAACCTTTCAGAAATAACGGCTGTCATCAATGCCTTTCATTTCGGGCAGGATCAACTCTTATTACAAACTGCCCTCATTATGTCAGACAACATTGTGGTGGTGCCTTGCCTCAAAACAAGGGGACACCAATCACCAGACCTGTGCAATCTGAACTGGCAATTTCTACATTGGTTCGACAATCTCCACCTCAATGTACAATTCAGACACATTCTTGGCAGACTCAATGTCTTGGCTGACACTCTATCTAGTCATTCACACAGAATGGTCACTCCATCAATCGGACTTTCTTCCAATTGACACACTTTGGAGACGTCCGATGATTGATCTTTTGCAACAAGATGGAATCGCAAGTTCTCCACCTTTCATCTCACAGGTTCCAGACCCAGAAGCTTGGGTCGTGGATGCTCGATCAATCACCTGGGAAGGGTTGTGGGCATTCTCCTACCCTCCCACGGTCTTGGTACTGGAATTAATCCAGAAGTTAAGGGGTCAGAATTGTCAGATGGTTCTGATTACCCCTCTCAGATGGAACAACTCCTGGGTCTCCGATCTACTCAATCTAGGCGATAGATCTACCCAGGAAGATTACAGTCAGCACAAGTATTCACAAGCAACCGCGGCCAGGGGTGTTCCACCCCTGTCCGGACCGTCTTTATGTTCAAGCTTGGCTCTTGTCCAGACAGCCTTGCAAGACAAACAATTTAAATCTTTGATTGCGGAGAGAATCTCGAGAGCAAGAAGGCTCTCTACTCTGAAGGTTTACGAGGGCAAGTGGCATGTTTTCAGAGACTGGTACCATATCATTCACATTGTTCCTCTGAGTGTCACAATCCCTCAACTGGCCAACTTTTCTCTGGCTTTTCGAGGAGAAACATCTGGCTCCAGTTATTCTCAAATGTTACCGCTCCATGATATCAGACACATTCCGCCATTCTGGTACATGTGCTATCAGCCATGACAAAGATTTGTCAGATCTTTAGACATTTAAAAAAAAAAAAAAAAAAAAAAAAAAAAAAATTTAATCGACTTATATCCATCACCCTGTTTTCAAATGGAATCTGTCCTGGGTTTTAACATGACTCAATTCAGACAGTATTGAGTCTTTAACCCACGATTAGTTAAAGCTACTATCATACAAATTGGGTTTCTTGATAGCCTTAGCTTCAGCATGCAGGGTGAGCGAGTTACATGTCCTTTCTAGTGACCCGAACTCTCTTTCGTTTCGATCAGAGGGTTTGATGGTCCTCTTGACGCAGCCAGGCTTCGTAGTCCAAAATAGATTACCATACATTGCGATCAACGAGTCGTCATTAGCTCGCTTTCTTTATAGATAAGTCAGGATCAACAGCCATGTAAGATCCTGTTTGGGCACTCTAGCACCATTTCAATGCATAGAGGTGAGTCAGGTCACATACTAGCACCTCTTTCTTCTGGTGATAGCTGGGATATGAGATATCACCATTCAAGCCCTTGCTTCATGGCTGTAGTGGGTTATACGCTCGGCGTACTCTGAGAATTCGCAAATCAGTCACCTTATAGAAGCTGTTGCAGAGTCAACCTTCTACAGTTTTATCTTCAAGTTTGTACTCGCAGAGGCAAACATTGATTCTAGTAGGTCCGGTGTTGGGCAGCCCAGACGCTCACCAGACCCATGTGCAACAATCAGCACAGCCTATTAGCTTCGCTGGATTCGCCAGATAAATTTTCGTAGGTAAGAAGATTTCAATAACTATCTTCTTAACCGCATAAAAGGGTCACATATCACGTGACCCTGGGCTGTGTTGCTGATTGAAAATTAGGAGACCGGGTTATCATTCACATGGGGAATCCAACCATCATTCCCTAGAGGATACCCGGGGTGGAGGTCGGATGCTCCGCATTCCCTCCTCCTATTACTTATTCTCCTAAAGTAATGTGATTGGGGAACGTATTCAAAGGAGAAAGCAAATTTTTTAGTAAATTATGTTTCTCCGAGAATACTTACCCAATCACATTACTAAGAAACCCTCCCAACCACCCCGCCATGCGAGCATCCTCGTGTTTTATATATCGCTCAGCTTAAAAACTAAAGAAGCGACACCTAATGGGCGGCAAGGGGAGGTAATGGGCAAGAGTTATTGCCCTTTGTCTATATGACATAGACAGGAAAGACGAATTTTCGTCTTTTGGTAGGGCTGGATTCGCGAGGTAGCAGGCTAATATCCCTAAAGTAATGTGATAGGGTAAGTATTCTCGGAGAAACATAATTTACTAAAAAATTTGCTTTCCTACAGGTAACACGGTTTCATAATGGATATTGTAACATCTACTTCATAAGTATCAATAATGATACTTCAGTTCCTTTTCTATGTGTAGGGTTTGAGTGTAAGATAGAAAACTTGCTTATATTTCTGTATAGCTTCCACTGTGGTTGGAAAAGTATAGCTTAGTTTTTTATATATGGTTTACTTATTAGCATCCAGCTCATGCATTTAATTACTATCAGTGATGCTTCAGTGATTTTACCTATATAGACAGTCTGAAATCGGCTTAATGTGGGTACATGTGTTTAGAATGGTCCACTTTTGTAATGTGGGTACATGTGTACTTATAGAATGGTAACATACTATGGCCATGGTGATAACAGCAGATACTACATATACTCTCTACATTTTCTTTTTCGTGCTGACTTTTCAAAGTCATAATATGATGATGCAAGTAATTGTCCAGTCATATTTATGTATCAGAAATAAGCCTGCCCGGAACCTGTAGACCAGGGGTGGCGAACCTTTATTAGATCGCGTGCCAATACTTTCAATTTCAAAAATATAATTATTGCTGTGTGCCAAAGAGGCCTACCAGTGACGTAGCTATTCTGGCAGTGGGTGGGGGTGGGAGGCAAAGCCCCAGCCAAAACTAAATGTGCTGTCTTTATGCCGAAATGTAGGGTGATTTTTGAATGGTATTACATATATAATGCCATAATCATAATAAAATTACCATAAATAAATATAATTATATTCTGCAGTTTTTCTTCTACCGGTACTACATACACCAGTAGCTGTTAAAAATGTTTTATTATGAGAAAATAAAGCTTAAAATAATAATTATAGTATAAAGCGTTTATTGTTATTTCGTGACTTAAGCCTAGCTTATGATATAGGAGTCATAGACAAGTCAATCAATGTGACTTTTGCTGCTGTGTGGTAGACGATAACATTTTGATATCTGGAGTATATTTTGTATTCTTCAAAGATACACAAGCTGCACTCAAATCATCAGTCATGCAATTTTTCTGGTATTCGATTTTATATAATTCATTGTTGAAAATAACGATTCACATGAGTAAGTAGATGAGAAAATTGACAAAATCGCCCTTGCTACTTTTATGAGAGAGTTGAAAGTTCTAGGCAGGTCATTCCAGACTTTTAGAACCTCATTTTTGGCCGATATCTGAGGTTCTAATGATCCATTTAACCGCTCACGTTCAATTATTTATAGTCGCACTCGCAAGTCAACAAACTTTTGTTTCCAAATTGCACTGGACTGTTAACTCAACAAGTTGCATTTCAAAATCGTGTAATTCCATCCAAGAAAACATGGCCAGATCCAGATTTTCAAAATCGATTGTATATGGATATTTTATAAATTTTGCAGTGTCTTCAAATTTTTAGAACTCTTCAAAACGCGCCGAAAATTGTTCAAGAGTTGCATCAATTATCTCGAAAAACAGCCTCATCTGATAATCTTTGATTTTTTTTTTTTTTTTTTTGTTTTTTTTTATGGTTTAACGCCATTTTTCAGCACAATATATAGGCTATACATGGCGGCCAGTATTAGTGGTGGAGGAAGAAACCGGTAAAAACCCCAGAAAGAACCACCGACCCACGAGAAGCTACTGGCAAGCTTTCTCACTTAACTACATTAGCCGAATCTTAGACTCGAACCCACGCAGACAGAGGTGAGATGACAGTGGTCCGTAACGGACAGCGCTTTAGACCACTCGGCCACTCGGGGCCCCGAGAATCTTTGACAACAGTTTCTTGAATTTCTAGATCAGCATAAAATCTTTCAAGTTTCTCCTTTGAATACGTTCCCCGATCACATTACTTTAGGGATATTAGCCTGCTACCTCGCGAATCCAGCCGTACCAAAAGACGAAAATTCGTCTTTCCTGTCTATGTCATATAGACAAAAGGCAATAACTCTTGCCCCTTACCTCCCCTTGCTACCCGCTAGGTGCTGCTTCTTTAGTTTTTTAGCTTCGCTGTACGTGAAAACACGTACAATTTGACCTCCAATGAATCCAAGCCATCTTAGTGTAAATTCTGACCATCCGAAGTTAAATTTGGAATTACTGTGTTGGATAATCATTCCTCTACAGGTTGTATACATTATTTTACAATATTTTCCAATTTGAATGACTTTGTCACCTTTTCTAGACTTCGGACCAGGTTGCAACGTGGTCAAAAGGCACGCTTATGGCGGTACTAACATGTAATACATGTAGCACTCAATAATTTCGCTTATTCCGTATGTAACGTTTACGATATTAGCGACTAATAACGTGCTGCATTGATAATTTGTGCTTTATTTATCTTCTTTGACGTTTCAGTAGACCTCAAAAAAGTCTTTGAACGACCAAGTTGCGACTATTTAATGGCGGACTTCGTGTTGTAGTCACGAGTTCACGCGACACTTAATCATTTCGCTTCCTCCGTTAGTTACGGTTATGGAATAGCGACTTAATAGCGTGCTGAATTGTTAATTTGTGCTTTGTTTATCTTCTTTTCCGTTTCAGTAGACTTCGTCTCTAAACGACCAGTTGCGACTATTTAATGGCGGAATTCATGTTGTAGTCACGAGTTCACGCGACACTAAATCATTTCGCTTCCTCCGTTAGTTACGGTTATGTTAATAGCGACTTAATAGCATGCTGAATTGCTAAATGTGCTTTGTTTATCATCTTTTTCGTTTCAGTAGACTTCGTCTTGAACGACCCATTGCAACACGCTCACGGCGATAACTAGTGTGGTCATTAAGAGTTAACATGGCACGGAATAATTTGACTACTCCGTTAGTAACGGTTATAGTATTATCGAATTAATAATATGCTGAATTTTTTAATTTGTGCTTTGTTCTCTTCTTTTGTCGTTTCAGTAGCAAAGTCGACAACGAAGGCATGAATGGCAAAATGGGTGTTGGCAGTGTGGAAATGGAGGAAATTATGTTGACATGGTTTAGGCTGCCCAGCGGGTGTAAATTTCACTGCAGGTCCGTGCATGGCTTTCGGGCCTGTAAGTCCGGACGCATGGAGTCTATGTTGGATCAATTGGATCCATTTTATTATGCACTTTCGCCGGCCGTCCAGCTGTCCGTCCAGCCGACACCGTCAGTTCAGCCGGCACTTCAGCAGGCACCAACCGGCACTAGCCGTACATCCGGCACCGTCCGTTCAGTCCAAATGGCACCGGACGGCCAGCCAACCTTTCAGCCCAAATGGCACCGGATGGCCAGCCGACCTTCCAGCTTGCATCAACAGGCACCAGCCGTTTAGCCCAAATGGCACCGGCTGGCCAGCCGACCTTCCAGCCTGCATCAACCGGCACCGGCCGTCCATCCGGCAACGACCGTTCAGCCCAAATGGCACCGGTCGTCCAGCCGACCTTCCAGCCGGCATCAACCGGCACCGGCCGTCCATCCGGCAACGACCGTTCAGCCCAAATGGCACCGGTCGTCAAGCCAACCTTCCAGCCGGCATCAACCTGCACCAGCCGTCCATTCGGCAACGACCGTTCAGCCCAAATGGCACCGGTCTTCCAGCCGGCATCAACCTGCACCGGCTGTACATCGGATTTACGGAGATTATAGTGATGTACCCGTCAGTCAATCTGTACTACTGGTTACATATCACTACCATGAGAGAGATGTTATAGATGAATCTCCGTCCAATCAGACCATTCGAGAGGCAGGTGCTGGTCATAGCCGGACCTTCGCCGACATTCTGGCCGACCATATACCAGACAAATCAGTCGGTATTGCCGGTGTACACCTCCCGTCACGTCAAATACGTGACGGTGTGATTTTAAAACAAGGGAGAATTAGTGACATTATCAGAGATGACGGAATTGAGTTATCTATGCCACTTGGTATGCGCTACCCAGATATGGCAGCTTTACCAGAACAGGACTTTCAGGCCGACCATTCGCCAGTTCAATCAGCCGTTAGTGCCGGCCGTCCATATGTTCACGGCTTCTCCACAAGGGAGATTTAGTGAAAGTGTCAATTATGACAGAATTGCATCATCTAGGTCACCTGGTATGCTGTACAGATATGCAAGCTGTACCAGAACCAACATTCCCTCTGAGCGAATGGTAGATGGGCGCGCAGTGCTGGCCGCACTACACAAGCATTATGGAGATTTATATTAAAAATGATGACAATTCCGCTGCGAATGGATCCTTGAGTTGACCAGAACATGACTCAGCACACAGTGAGTGTGACGAAACACTTTCAGCCGTCCACAGATCAGGTCATGGACCGGACTGAGCTTAGAGCCACAGCCGCAGAATAAAAGATTTATAGGTTGTTGGGAACTTCAGAATGCCCAAAACCTCCTACTGCCACTCAAGACTACACAATTCAGGCACCTGTAGATCTTGAATGAGGAGGAAGAGACGATGTCCTTCCTGCTTCTTCGCCAGTCGGGGAAAAAAAAAAAAAAAATCAGGAAGCTAACTTACAACGACGTTCTAGTGTAGCTGGTACGAAAACTCCATCAGACGCCTTCAGTACTGATCTCAAATGCCACGTCAAAGCTAGTCCGAAACGTAGTCGATACGTCTTCATTGTTAGACTTGACTTCACTAGCCATTTTTTATTCCAACTCCCTAGGCAAATCCAGCCATGACCACGCTTGTGAAGTGAAGGTCTGGATTGCTAGAGTTGTTAACAGGGCAGCTCACCATTCTATGACCAATGCGTTGACTGCTTCTGCCAACTTCGACCTGATACGACGTGACATCTGTAGGTGGTCCACGTTGCGCAGGCCCCATCGTACTCGGATTTTACGGATGTCTCAGTTTGGGACACCTTTACACTTTGGGGGAAAATTGAAAAAGTTTGGAGGCAGGCAGTTCAGGAACTGCCCCTCCAACTCGTCGCCCAATTTTCGCAGGCGTTTCGAAACAATCATTCCCTGACACAGCGGAGGGATGATGGGCGGACCGGGGAAAAGGGATCCTTATAATCAAATGTGTAATATAGATCCCAACCCAATGCTGGGAGTCAACAGTCTAATCAAGCTAGACGGCAACCATACAGAGGCGGCAAGAATTAAAGTTTCTCCGCCTTCACGCCTCCTAACTCTAGACGTTGACAGACCCTGCCCACCGCCAGCGGACTGCCTACCTGTGGGCAGCTGCCACCTGCTATTTCAGGACCACTGGATCACTTTATTACCTTAAAACATTTGGGTGATTCAGGTCATTTCGGAGGGACTTGGGACTTCATTTATCCATCCCCTCCTCTGTCCTCCTCTCCCCTTTTCATGGATGTATCGTCAGACTGGGAGAAGGATGCCTTTTTATATATATATATATATATATATATCTTAATAAACCTGCAATAGCTGGGGTTTTATTCATGGCTGTTTCTTATCCATAGGCCGTTCATCGACCTGAGCCGCCTCAACCACCCTGAAAGTCAATGTGGCGATGGCGTGATCAAACCATCCGACGGGTATGCTGTCAGTCTAGATATGACCGACGCACATTTCACGTCCCTATCCCACGAGTAGCGGACATTTCTCCGTTGTGCTTGTCGGGACTCGGTTTATCAGTTCCAGGTCATACCTTTTGGCCTCAACTTAAGCCCTTGGGCTAGTACCAAGGTTATGGATTACGTCACCACCCTGTTCCGCTCGACTTCATCTATGGCGTCGGCAGTATATTTGGACGACATCCTCCAGAAACATCTGTCAAGTTCTACTCTGCTCAAAGGTAGAACAATCTTATATATCACTTTACATCATATAGGCTTTCTCGTGAACTGGATAAAGTCTGATCTCTGTCCAATCCGGATTTTTGGTCCATCTGGGTGTGGAGTTTCTCCCGATCTGAATCTGGTAAGGCTTCCTCGAGTTAGCGATCATCCAGATAATTGCACTCATAGAGTCCGTTTCCAACAGGATGCGCATTTAGCAAGAGAGTTGCAGATCCTCGGATTATTCAATGCGGCAGCAGACTTGATTCCGCTCAGCCGTCCTTTTATGCGCCCTTTACAAAGGACGTTGCTAGCGTAATTTCGCCCTTTTCAAGTCCCTTCGATCCCACAGTCATGCTCACGCCAGAGATACGATCATTCTTGAGTCAGTGGCACAACCCCTGTGGGCTGTCCACAGGGATTACTCTGGAGATACCCCAAGCGGGGATAATGGTATGTTCCGCCACTAGTACCTACGGTTGGGGTGCCCACCTGTTGCCGGACTTCGATACTGTCAGCGGCACGTGGGTGCCAGGGGCGAGCCCTTTCCACATCAACCTTTCAGAAATAACGGCTGTCATCAACGCCTTTCATTTCGGGCAGGATCAACTCTTATTACAAACTGCCCTCATTATGTCAAACAACTTTGTGGTGGTGCCTTGCCTCAAAACATGGGGACACCAATCACCAGACCTGTGCAATCTGAGCTGGCAGTTTCTACATTGGTTCGACAATCTCCACCTCAATGTACAATTCCGACACATTCTTGGCAGACTCAATGTCTTGGCTGACACTCTATCTAGTCATTCACACAGAATGGTCACTCCATCAATCGGACTTTCTTCCAATTGACACACTTTGGGGACGTCCGATGATTGATCTTTTGCAACAAGGTGGAATCGCAAGTTGTCCACCTTTCATCTCACAGGTTCCAGACCCAGAAGTTTGGGTCGTGGATGCTCGATCAATCAGCTGGGAAGGGTTGTGGTCATTCTCCTACCCTCCCACGGTCTTGGTACTGAAATTAATCCAGAAGTTAAGGGGTCAGAACTGTCAGATGGTTCTGATTGCCCCTCTCAGATGGAACAACTCCTGGGTCTCCGATCTACTCAATCTAGGCGATAGATCTACCCAGGAAGATTACAGTCAGCACAAGTATTCACAAGCAACCGCGGCCAGGGGTGTTCCACCCCTGTCCGGACCGTCTTTATGTTCAAGCTTGGCTCTTGTCCAGACAGCCTTGCAAGACAAACAATTTAAATCTTTGATTGCGGAGAGAATCTCGAGAGCAAGAAGGCCCTCTACTCTGAAGGTTTACGAGGGCAAGTGGCATGTTTTCAGGGACTGGTACCATATCATTCACATTGTTCCTCTGAGTGTCACAATCCCTCAACTGGCCAACTTTTCTCTGGCTTTTCGAGGAGAAACAGCTGGCTCCAGTTATTATCAAATGCTACCGCTCCATGATATCAGACACATTCCGCCATTCTGGTACATGTGCTATCAGCCATGACAAAGATTTGTCAGATCTTTTAGACACTTTAAAAATTCAATCGACTTATATCCCTCACCCGGTTTCCAAATGGAATCTGTCCTGGGTTTTAACATGACTCAATTCAGACAGTATTGAGTCTTTAACCCACGATTAGTTAAAGCTACTATCATACAAATTAGGTTTCTTGATAGTCTTAGCTTCAGCATGCAGGGTGAGCGAGTTACATGTCCTTTCTAGTGACCCGAACTCTCTTCCGTTCCGATCATAGGGTTTGATGGTCCTCTTGACGCAGCCAGGCTTCGTAGTCCAAAATAGATTACCATACATTGGCGATCAACGAGTCGTCATTAGCTCGCTTTCTTTATAGATAAGTCAGGATCAACAGCCATGTAAGATCCTGTTTGTGCACTCTAGCACCATTTCAATGCATAGAGGTGAGTCAGGTCACATACAAGCACCTCTTTCTTCTGGTGATAGCTGGGACATGAGATATCACCATTCAAGCCCTTGCTTCATGGCTGAAGTGGGTTATACGCTCGGCGTACTCTGAGGATTCGCAAATCAGTCACCTTATAGAAGCTGTTGGCTGACATGCAGAGTCAACCTTCTACAGTTTTATCTTCAAGTTTGTACTCGCAGAGGCAAACATTGATTCTAGTAGGTCCGGCGTTGGCAGCCCAGACGCCCACCAGACCCAGATAAATTTTCGTAGTTAAGAAGATTTCAATAACTATCTTCTTAACCGTATAAAGGGGTCACATATCACGTGACCCTGGGCTGTGTTGCTGATTGAAAATTAGGAGACTGGGTTATCATTCACATGGGGAATCTAGCCATCATTTCTAGAAGATACCCGGGGTGGAGGTCGGATGCTCCGCATTTCCTCCTATTATTTATTCTCCTAAAGTAATGTGATCGGGGAACGTATTCAAAGGAGAAAGCAAATTTTTTAGTAAATTATGTTTCTCCGAGAATACTTACCCGATCACATTACTAAGAAACCCTCCCAACCACCCCGCCATGCGAGCATCCTCGTGTTTTATATACCGCTCAGCTTAAAAACTAAAGAAGCAGCACCTAGCGGGTAGCAAGGGGAGGTAAGGGGCAAGAGTTATTGCCCTTTGTCTATATGACATAGACAGGAAAGACGAATTTTCGTCTTTTGGTAGGACTGGATTTGCGAGGTAGCAGGCTAATATCCCTAAAGTAATGTGATCGGGTAAGTATTCTCGGAGAAACATAATTTACTAAAAAATTTGCTTTCTTAAAATAGTGAAACTCCTCTTTCTCTAGATAACGTTTGTAAATCTTCAGCTTCTTTTCAAATGCTTTCACAATCTCAAATGCCTCTTCAACAGTTTTTCTACACCCTTGCAATTTAGTATTAAGTCCATTTAGATGTAATGAAAAATCTGTAAAGAACATTAGTATGCTGAGCCAGTCAACATCAGTTAATTCTGAGCATTTCTGTTTGTTATCATCCATAAACATTCGAATTTCATCAAGGCATTCTACAAAACGTTCCAAAACCCGACCTCTACTAAGCCAGCGTACATTATTATACATTAGTAAACCAGAGTAAGCTGATTGAACTTCATTTTAACAGCTGTGCAAATTTTATGTTATTTTAAGCTCATGCAGTAATGAAATTTACAGTTTTTTTGACACATTTCATAATGACTTCAAGTTCTTTTAAGCTGGTTTTTGCACATAGGGCTTCCTGGTGAACAATGCAGTGAAAGGTTACCAGTGGGTGCCCAACATGTCTTGTAAATAATGTAACAAAACCTGTCTTTTCCAGTCATGCTTGGAGAACCATCAGTTGTTACAGAAACTATTTTGGTTATATCTACACCTGCATTTCTAAGTTCAGTCACAACAGTTTCACATAAATCTGCACCTGTTGTTGTTGTCGATAAAGTTGATAATTTAATTGTTTCTTCATGCATTTCGTTATGTTTGTGATATCTAGCAATGATGGCCAACATAGCGGACGATGTCACATCAGTACTTTTATCAAGGAAAATAGAGTAGGCATGACATGAATTAATATCTTTTTCTACTTGTTCTTCAATATTAGCATTCAATGTAATAACTCTCTCTTTGACCATATTTCGACTAATTGGCAAGTCCTTTATTCTCTGAATAATTTTTTGTCTTTATTTTGAAAGTCTTCAAACAAATAAGATGCACATTCTAACCACGATTCGTTTATATAATCACCATCGCTTAAAGGCTTGCCATGCCTAGCTATGATTTTTGAAACTTCAAAACTCACAGCCACTAAATTAGATGTACTATTAACAAACTTGGCAAAAGAACTGGTTTGTAACTTTAGTTTTTTTTTTTTATCTCACGCGATGTATGTTCTTTTTGTTCATCTTCGCTTTTGCCAAGAAGCCAGCCGTGATTGCTCTCATAATGACATTTAACTGAAGACGTTCGACAAACAGCACTTTCCGAACACATGACACAAAAGGTCCTATTTTGTTTGTTGATCATTCCATATCGTTGAGTCCACCACTCTTGGAAATCTCGGCCACTTCCTTCTTTGGCAAGCTTAGTCTTCTTTGGCTTTGAGAACGACATTTTAGGCTTATATTTAAAAGATTATTTGTAATAATTTTCAAAATCAACGACATGGCAGACGAGAGCTAGCGAGATCTCGTTCCAAATACGTATGTATCTTGTTTAAAATTTTTTGTGCACCCGTGCCCCCTAGCGAAAACAGTAAGTTAGTAAATTATATGTAAAAAATAAGATTGGATAGAATAGGGTAGGTCGATAGGACTTCTTCCATATCAGTTAAGCCTTTTTAAAATATGTTTACAGTAGCAATTATACTAAACTGAGATTTCAGTGATTTAGCAAGATGAATAATTTGTTTCATAACAGCATAATGACGTGCCACACACAATCATCTCAGGTGCCACTTTGGGCACGCGTGCCATAGGTTCGCCACCCCTGCTGTAGACCATAACTATTTTTTGCTTGGGTCAAGTTTTTTCATCAACCTGTGCAGGTCTTTTCTCCCACCAAAAGTATTGGTCAATAAAACTATATGCATAACATGTCTGATATATACTTCAATTTGCAGGTCATAACATGTCTGATATATACTTCAATTTGCAGGTCATAACATGTCTGATATATACTTCAATTTGCAGGTCATAACATGTCTGATATATACTTCAATTTGCAGGTCATAACATGTCTGATATATACTTCAATTTGCAGGTCATAACATGTCTGATATATACTTCAATTTGCAGGTCATAACATGTCTGATATATACTTCAATTTGCAGGTCATAACATGTCTGATATATACTTCAATTTGCAGGTCATAACATGTCTGATATATACTTCAATTTGCAGGTCATAACATGTCTGATATATACTTCAATTTGCAGGTCATAACATGTCTGATATATACTTCAATTTGCAGGTCATAACATGTCTGATATATACTTCAATTTGCAGGTCATAACATGTCTGATATATACTTCAATTTGCAGGTCATAACATGTCTGATATATACTTCAATTTGCAGGTCATAACATGTCTGATATAGTCCAGTCATAAAGAAGGGTTAGGGTTATTAGATGTACTTTTTGTACACCCCTTGAATTGGTAAATCTAATAGTGTGTCATATGTACAACATAAGTCAATATATTTGCCATGGTCCATAGGTCACTATAGTGGTCACTTAAACATTAAGATGCATGTCCATCTCATTGTTGTGATCTTTAGCATGTGCTCTTGAGTGGCACCATACAATTTTGTATAGGGTTTATACTTTTAAAGAAATAGAATTTCCTAGGTTTTCCATACTTGATATCCTTGACAATGTTAAAAGACCTTGTATAACCTTAGGTCTAGTTAAAAGTAGATTGGCTTTATGTCAGATGTGCATCTATCTATAAACTGCTAGCTCTGCTTGGTTAATTTCACTTCCTGGACTTCCTGGTAAATTGTTTAAATAAAAGAGGAGAAAACTTTTACTTTTTATATATTTTGTAATTCATACGTTTGAAGCTGGTATTGTCTAGTCTGGGAAAATTGTTTTCGCTATTTTAAAAACTGTTCAAAATATTGTACTTAAGAATAATTCAGGCTGATTTTTTTTAAGCACAAGGTAACAGTCATTTTTTTAGCTGTGTGTTTAAATCATGTTTAATTTCTACAAGCACAATATCCACAGAAATTTCAGTCACAATACATTAAAGTAACATAGAGGTATGCCAACACTCTCTCCATTGTGCATGTTGCAAATGCAAAAGAATTTCACCTTACACATCTCTGAGAAGTACAAAAACAAATTGATGTAATTAATAGCATTTATTTATGAAAACAAATTGATACTTGCTTATATACTTGTTTGACAAATGGCTAAACCCAGAAGCACAGATAAAGTTTCCTTTAGATTCGTCTGTTAACATGTGTTATGATTCAAGGTCTTAAAATAAGTTAAAGAAAGAATGTGAAGCCAATAATTTTAAGTAAAACATCAACAAACAATTTCTTTAAGTTACAAAGTGAAATGTTAAGAGACACATCCAGTATTTTGAATCAAATCCCAGACAATTCTAAATGTTCTCTCTCATGTCCAAAACTTATAGAATGCTCCAGATGAATTCCAATAGTCTTGAATGTTCTTGTGTCTGACAATGATTAAATCCATAATGGCTTTGAATGAGTTCACAATAATTCCAAAGTAATTTGTTAATCCATTAGTCACTTGACCTACAATTCAGTAAAATTCCAATGGAAAAATTAAGTCTAACTATAAACAAGTCTAACCTTGAACTCATGGTAGTAAAAAGATCTGTTATAGAGTGTTCTGAACTCAAAAGCTATGTCAACATCATGTTTATAAATTACCATTATCTTTAAGTACAATCTACACTTATGGACAAAAGTTAAGCACACAATATAGTTGTACATAACACATGAAGAGAAAAGATTATATATTGGTTATTCTGTTTTATCAAGGGTCTTGCCAAAGCAGAGAAAAATCGTCAAAAGGCGGAAGAATTTTTTATGAAATCAGCTCACGCACAGAGGCAAGAGGCTGCACAGCAAAGACGTGAGGAAAAACGTCGACAGGAAAAAGAACGCATAATGACTGAAGAAGATCCTGATAAAACACGCAAGTGGGAGGTATGGGGTTTATTAGGATAAAAGCATTCTTTTTTAAATGTTGTGCATTTAGTTGAGTTTTATTACATAATTTTTTACCCCTCCAGTGGCCTAGTGGTTAGAGGGTCCACCTAGGATACAGGAAAATGTGGTTTTCCTCCCTGTCTGAGCCATACCAAAGATGGTACTAACAGCTGCCTTGCTATGCATTCAGCGTTAAGTGGTTAGTAGTAGGACTGGTTGGCCTGGTGTCAGAATAATGTGACTGGGTGGGACATCATGCTACATGTCTATGGCATGATGCCCCAGTGCTAGACATCACTATAAACTGCCACACTGCAAACATCATAGCGATATGACTGAAATTTTTTTAAAGCTATGGTAACAATCCAAATCACACACACATTATTTTTGATAATGCAGTTGATATTAACTGGATATAATATTTTATTCTTTTGTGCCACATTACCATTGTTAGGTTCATAAATCGGTCTGATAATTTTTTAATATTTAGCAAGTTTAATAATTCCTAATAGCAACACAGGTGTGTAATTTTATAATGATACCAATGGTAAATGACTTTTAGAATGACATCATAAAGTCATGTAAGATAGATTTACATGATGTTCATGTTAGGTAAATGTATAATGAATCCATGAATTCATTTATAATAAATGTACGATGAATCCATGAACTCGTGTAAGATAAATGGACAACAAATTCATGAAGTTATGTTGGGTAAAAATATTGTTGACATCATGAAGCTGTACAGCAGAACAGCATGAATGGTAAATGTAAAATTTATATTATGTCATGTTAGGTTGATGTACAGTTGACATCATGAAGTCATTAAATGCAATGTCTGTAAGATCATAAGTTATGTCAAAAAGTCATGTGAGAAATATGTAATGCCCATAATATTATACGTCACATGAAATCATGTAAGCTAAATTTGTAATGCCTGCAAATGTGTATTACCTTTAATGACATTACAGATAATATCAAAGCCGTGTTAGGCATTGTGTATTGCCTATAATGAAATTACAAATGATATCAAAGTTGTGTTAGACAAATGTGTATTTGCCTATAATGAAATTACAAATGGTATCATAAAGCCATGTTAGACAAATGTGTATTGCTTAATTATAGCCATATTAATTTCAAAGTCATTTTGCCACATCATTTCTCAGTGTCATCAAAATTCTTACATTTTGACTCAGTTTTTGCTCGTGAAAGCTCAAAATTATTCTGCTTAATGTCATAAATTACATTTGAAATGAACACTTTTTTAATATCGTCTAAGAATATTATAAGTATTACGTACAGATGTATTCATTTCTTTTCTGCTTGAGTTTTATTACCTTGATGGACAAAGTTTGTTTTCACATGCACAGGGCCAGGCTGAACAACACCTTTTAGTTTTATGAAAGAAAAATTTTTTTTGAACAAGAGCTAGGAGAGGTTCTAGTATTTCTTACCACAGGGCCTGTGATTGCTCTCTACAGCCCTGCACATGCATTTGTAAATCTGTTGGTACATGTCGTTACCCATCTGTAAATCAATTGATACATCTTGTCTATCTGTAAGTCTATTGATACATGTCTTGGCCATCTAAAAATCTGTTGATACATATCATTATCCATCTGTAAATTTATTGATACATCTCTTTACCCATCTGTAAATTTATTGATACATCTCTTTACCCATATGTAAATCTTGATACATCTCTGGTCCATCTGTAAATCTTTTGTTACATGCCTTTACACATATGTAAATTTATTGATACATGCCTTTACCCATATGTAAATCTATTTATACATCTCTGGTCCATATGTAAATCTATTGAAACATCTTTTTCCCTATCTGCAACTCTATGGATACATCTCTTTACTCCACATAAATCTATTGACACATATTTATCCATCTGTAAATCTTGATACATCTCTGGTCCATCTGTAAATCTATTGATACATGTCTTTATACATCTGTAAATCTATTGATACATGTCTTTACTCATCTGTAAATCTATTGATACATGTCTTTACTTATCTGTAAATCTATTTATATATCTCTGATCCATCTGTAAATCTATTGAAACATTTTTTTCCCTATCTGCAACTCTATGGATACATCTCTTTACTCCACGTAAATCTATTGACACATATCTTTATCCATCTGTAAATCTAATGATACATCTCTCTCCCTATATGTAAATATATTGATATATGTCTTTCTCTATCTGTAAATCTATTGATACATGTCTTTCCCTATCAGTAAATTTATTGATACATGTCTTGGCCATCAGTAAATCTATTGATACATATCTTTCCTTATTCTGTAAATCTATTGATACGTCTTTACTCATCTATAAATCTATTGATACATCTCTTGGTCATCTGTAAATCTTTTGATATATGTCTTTACCCATCTGTAAATCTATTGATACATGTCTTGGCCATCTCCAAATCTACTGATACATCTCTTGGCCATCTGTAAATCTATTGATACATGTCTTTACACATCTGTAAATCTATTGATACATGTCTTTACCCATCTTTAGATATATTGATACATCTCTTTGCCATCTGTAAATCATTTGATACATCTCTTTGCCATTTCACTTTATTTCCTGCAGTACAGATTAATCTGGATAAGCTGTGGTTGTATAATGTCATGTGGAGGTGTATTTTGGATGTTTTCATTCTAAAAAATTGTCACACTTTTCTGAAGCTTGACTGAGTTTATTGCTATTGGAGTTCAATCAGATTTGATATGCAGACTATATTAACAAGATCTTTAATTTTTTTGGCCTGGATTGTTATATTGTAGTTATGATCCTTGATTTTTTTATGTACCTTCTTTATCCCAAAATAGAAACACTTTGTGGATTTCAAACAGTGTAGCTATTTCATATTGTTTTCCCAACTTAAAGTGACTCATATAGTTGTCAATTACTTCATTGCTTATAGTTCAGTATTATAATTTATTCACAACTTTTGGGATAGGAAGTATTGATAACTTTTGGGATAGGAAGTATTGATAACTTTTGGGATAGGAAGTATTGATAACTTTTGGGATAGGAAGTATTGATAACTTTTGAAATTCCTCAAAGCAGAGCAGGGTGTACATAGTTAATTTGTAATGGAGGAAAGTTGTGTGTAAGATTGATAGACAAGTTGTTCAGGAAATTGGGAAAGCACATGTAGCTTAATGGAATTGCTTAGTTCAGTGTTTTTCACATTTACATGTAGGATCCGGAATCATTTGTCCAGGTTGCCTTAAATGTTGGCCCTTATATACATATTATTTCAGCACTTTTTTACAACTGTCAGGTATGCATGAGATTTCAAATGCAGTATACTCTGATTTGATGAGAAATATCTAATTAGGTATATGGTATTTTTGTACTCACTGAAAAGTCAAGTCCAACTGAAAACTGCACAGGCTCAGACTTTTCATCACACAATGCACCGGTAAATTTGGGTCTGCATGATTTTTTTTTAGGAGTAATCAGTGCAACAAAAAACATAGACCCTGTTCTGCAGGTGCATTATGCTACATCAGACCAGGATCTTTGTTGTTTGCAGTTTAATTTGACTATATGCGAGTGTGTATGGTAATTAGAGTTTTGTTTTTTGTTCTTTTTGTAGGAACGTGAAAGTCGCCGAGACATGAAGAGAAAACAGCCAAAAATGAAAATGATGAAGGTCAAGGCCATGTAATCTCAGGGTCAATGCTACAAGCTTTCTCTTCCCAGAAGGGTTCTACAGATTTATATCAGTTTTAATATTATTTCTTTTCATTTGCACAATTTACATTTTGTCCATTCATTTGCTGATTCCAGCATATACGGCTCATGCAGTGAATAAAACGTTTCTTGCTTTGTTTTATGATTGGTTTGAATGATGAATTTGAAGACCAATAATCAGTGATTCTTTGTGAAGAAAATATATACCTTTTTCCATACAAGAAATAGAACCCTTTATCTGTATAACTTGGGAAAAAGAAAATACCAATATTTAAGAACACTCCAGAATTTATATCACAAAACTAAAAGCTGTGCTTGCCACTAGAATTTTCCAAGCATTTGCTAAATTTGGGATTGAGATATACAATTTTCTAATGTAAGACGACTTTTAAATTATTTGTTTTGCATTTCACTCATATTCTGTTTTTCTCATTATGTCACAACCCTTCAGTAGTGGTATGTATTTATTTGTCAGTTCCCTCTGTTGATATTCATTACCCAATAATGGCATGCATTTATTTGTCAGTTCCCTCTGTTGATATTCATTGCCCAATAATGGCATGCATTTATTTGTCAGTTCCCTCTGTTGATATTCATTGCCCAATAATGGCATGCATTTATTTGTCATTTCCCTCACTTGATATTCATTACCCAATAATGGCATATATTTGTTTTACAATTCTCAATCTATCATATGTATTCTTTTCAAAGAATATTGCTGAATAAGGGTTTTTCGATTGAAAGCAGTTTTTAAAAAAAAAGTTATGTTAGAGTACTGTCATGAATAAAAGAGTAGAAAATTATAGAAAATTATCAATTGTGTTAATCGGTGACTACTACATGTTGAAATTGTTTTCCTTGTGTTCCGGGTTTGTTTTTATTGAAACTCTCAAACTGTATTTTGAGCTGTATTGAAAATTTGTCTTTAACATCATTTCAACAACCTCTAAAATACAGGCAATATTACTGCAAATAATTTACAGACATGATCACCTGCTCCAACACTTTCAATTTTCAGAATATGTTGATTTTATTGAAATATATGCTACCTTCTTAGATGTTTTATTGCCATTGATAATAATGTAGGTCGCTAGTGTCAATTTTA
The DNA here is from genome assembly GCA_029339505.1 of Unio delphinus. NCBI lineage: Eukaryota > Metazoa > Mollusca > Bivalvia > Unionida > Unionidae > Unio > Unio delphinus. Next base: position 12,269,220 of record JAQISU010000035.1, on the reverse strand, counting down.
TTATAAAATGCACAGTAGTATAGTGTAAAGATGTTCCTATTTTTTTGTATCGGGAATAACTGATCCATGTCATAATTTGTTTCCCCTAATGAGAAATAAATGCACATTAGTGGAACAGTATGAGCAATTGTCGTAAAATTTGCCATGAACCCCACCATGTACACTGGAAATTTTGGTGAATTGTGCTAGGAATATTGACTCCACATTGTACAATCATGGAAATTTTGGTGAATTTTCCCATGAATATTATATCTTCCATGTACTCTGAATATTTGGGTGAATTTCCCATGAATATTGACCATACAATGTACAACAGAGATTCGGGTGAATTTGGCAATGAATATTGGCCCCACCATAAAGGTTTGGGTGAATTGTGCCATGAATATTGGCCCCACCATAGAGATTTGGGTGAATTTTGCCATGAGTATTGGCCCCACCATAAACAGTAGAGATTTGGGTGAGTTTTGCAATGAATATTGGCCCCACCATAGAGATTTGGGTGAATTTTGCAATGAATATTGGCCCCACCGTAGAGGTTATGGTGAATTTTGCAATGAATATTGGCCCCATCATAGAGATTTGGGTCAATTTTGCCATGAATATTGGTCCACAATAGAGATTTGTGTGAATTTTGCCATGAATATTGGCACCATTATAGAGGTTTGGGTGAATTTGGCAATGAATATTGGCCCCACCAAAGAGATTTGGGTGAATTTTGCCATGAATATTGGCACCACCATAGAGGTTTGGGTGAATTTGGCAATGAATATTGGCCCCACCATAGAGATTTGGGTGAATTTGGCAATGAATATTGTCCCCACCATAGAGATTTGGGTGAATTTGGCAATGAATATTGGCCCCACCATAGAGATTTGGGTCAATTTTGCCATGAATATTGGCCCACAATAGAGATTTGTGTGAATTTTGCCATGAATATTGGCACCATTATAGAGGTTTGGGTGAATTTGGCAATGAATATTAGCCCCACCATAGAGATTTGGGTGAATTTGGCAATGAATATTGGCCCCACCATAGAGATTTGGGTGAATTTGGCAATGAATATTGGCACCACCATAGAGGTTTGGGTGAATTTGCAATGAATATTGGCACCACCATAGAGGTTTGGGTGAATTTGGCAATGAATATTGGCACCACCATAGAGATTTGGGTGAATTTGGCAATGAATATTGGCACCACCATAGAGGTTTGGGTAAATTTGGCAATGAATATTGGCACCACCATAGAGGTTTGTGTGAATTGTGCCATGAATACTGGCCCCACCATAGAGATTTGGGTGAATTTGGCAATGAATATTGGCCCCACCATAGAGATTTGGGTGAATTTGGCAATGAATATTGGCCCCACCATAGTGATTTGGGTGAATTTGGCAATGAATATTGGCCCCACCATAGAGGTTTGGATGAATTGTGCCATGAATATTGGCCCCACCATAGAGATTTGGGTGAATTTGGCAATGAATATTGGCCCCACCATAGAGATTTGGGTGAATTTGGCAATGAATATTGGCCCCGCCATAGAGATTTGGGTGAATTTGGCAATGAATATTGGCCCCACCATAGAGGTTTGGATGAATTGTGCCATGAATATTGGCCCCACCATAGAGATTTGGGTGAATTTGGCAATGAATATTGGCCCCACCATAGAGATTTGGGTGAATTTGGCAATGAATATTGGCCCCGCCATAGAGATTTGGGTGAATTTGGCAATGAATATTGGCCCCACGATAGAGATTTGGGTGAATTTGGCCATGAATATTGGCCCCCACATGTACAATGGTGGATGTTAGTATCATAGATTAACAAGTTATTCTCTTCCACATTCTTCAGTGAATTCTGACCTTATCCTGGATAATGGTAGAGAACAATTATACAAGCTGCAATTCAGTGGTAGATTTACTTGTATCCACAGCTGACACAGAAGTTTAAAACCCCTTAAGTCTTTAACGGTTAATCATAGTGATTGTTTGATTCCAAAGTTTGCATAGAAATTCAACAACAAGTAAGCTCATAGGTGTTCATCTGTTATAGTGCTTGCTTGAAACCACAGTTCACATAGAAGTTCAACAACCAGTGAACTCATAGGTGTTCATCTGTTATAGTGCTTGCTTGAAACCACAGTTCACATAGAAGTTCAAAAACCCTATGAATTTTATGTAATTGATTCAGAATGATTGTATTCTCAGTTCACATTGAATTCCAACAACCCCTTTAGTTGCAGGTGCTTGATTCATATAGTGATCACTTGAATCCAAGATCATGCAGAAGTTCACCAACCCCATAACTAGTAGATGGTTGATTAAGAGAGTGATTAATAGTGAACATTCAGAAAATGTGATGTGGGATTCATGTAATGTAATTTATTACATAGAAGAGAGATTCATCTTCAGATTGGATATACATGTGGGGAAGGCCTTGCGTAATGTAGTTTATTACATAGAAGAGAGATTCATCTTCAGATTGGATATACATGTGGGGAGGGCCTCATGTAATGTACTTTATTACATAGAACATGGATTTATCTTGAGATTGGGTATACATGTTGGGAGGATCTCGTGTAATGTAATTTATTACATAGAAGCGGGATTCATCTTGACATTTGGGTATACATGTGGGGAGGGCCTTGTGTAATGTACTTTATTACATAAAAGAGGGATTCATCTTGAAATTTGAGTATACATGTGGGGAGGGCCTCGTGTTATGTATTTTATTACACAGAAGAGGGATTTATCTTGACATTTGAGTATACATGTGGGGAGGGCCTCGTGTTATGTATTTTATTACACAGAAGAGGGATTCATCTTGACATTTGAGTATACATGTGGGGAGGGCCTCATGTTAATGTACTTTATTACATAGAAGATGGATTTATCTTGACATTTGGGTATACATGTGGGGAGGGCCTCGTGTAATGTACTTTATTACACAGAAGATGGATTTTTCTTGACATTTGAGTATACATGTGGGGAGGGCCTCGTGTTATGTATTTTATTACACAGAAGATGGATTTATCTTGACATTTGGGTATACATGTGGGGAGGGCCTCGTGTAATGTACTTTATTACACAGAAGATGGATTTATCTGGACATTTGAGTATACATGTGGGGAGGGCCTCGTGTTATGTATTTTATTACATAGAAGAGGAATTTATCTTGACATTTGAGTATACATGTGGGGAGGGCCTCGTGTAATATACTTTATTACATAGAAGATGGATTCATCTTGACATTTGAGTATACATGTGGGGTCTCATAATCCAATTCATTAGTTGCAAGCTTCATAATATCCAGATATTTACAGTGCATAGCATCTATAATCAAACTTGCTGCTTTACAATTGTTCTCTGCCAGAGTTATATGACACCATGTTTACATCTAACTTTATGTAATAATGATTGGTCCAAAGAAGTCCATGAAATTTTTTTCCAGTGTTCTTTTTACTTATTGGATAAGACCATGGGAATTTCCTTACCCTGCCTTATGGACCTTTTTATGTTCACTGTCAACGTTTTGGCAGCCATTTTCTAATGTATTGGCCAAGGGGCATTGTGGGACAAGGTTATGTCTGACAGAATATGGCCAATTTAATCCAAAGATCTGGATAACTAACCGTAGCAGTAAATATATATATATGGGGATGGGTGGAACCTTTAACAGTAACTCCCACTCTATGACAATGACAAACATAGTTCAAATGATAACAGTTCAGCATTTTTTTGCAGCCATTTTTCAAATTAATTACCTATGAGGCATTAGAAAGATTGACATTTTGTCAGCCATTTTTATAATTGATTGTCAAAAGAATTTGGGTGAAAAGGCTACTTCTGTCGGAATATGGCCAGTTTACCACACTGCATCATTATAAATAAAATAAAGGGTACCTGACAATAAACAGAGGGTGGGTGTAGGCCCTGAAATTGTGTATTCCAGGTTATGACAAGCATGATTTAAATGTTAACTTACCGGAATAAATAAACTTGTGCCAGTTCAAAGGAGGTGGACATTTACCTGTCTCTCAACTGACAGAAAGTAATCCAGCCATGGCATTTCTTATGTGCAAAATAGCTCCAACTAGCTAATGTTTCATATTATATTTCTGACTAAATTTGTCCATTTCTACAGTACTGTTACATATCAAATATTGCAAATATCTGGTCAAAAATACATTAAATCTGGAGTTTGTGCAGCCATCAATCGTAACTTCACATACATATCCAACAAATTGAATTCTTAATAGTGAAATTAACACACATTAGGTAAAATCAATGTAAACATTCTAATACTGTGTACATATACTGTATCATTAGTGACGGTATGGCTGGTCTAACCTGACATGAGTGAATGGTGTGACATGATATTGTACCAGAGTTTTCAACAGATTCATTGTTGAAAAATGATGATCTGTGTCAAATGTGCTATTGATTTGGAAAGACAGTTATTCTTTTGAATTATAATTTGTAAACCTATTTTTGTTGTAATGTTACTGGTCATCAACCTGCACTTTATTAAGGAGTGTTTGGTATTTTTAAAACTTACAATAAATGAAAGGTGTAACTTCAGAGTTAGAATGAATGAAATTATTCCTTTTTCTTTCAATATAAATTATTTCCTTGAATATTAAAACTATGTGATATACAAAATCTCAGATTTAATTTTTTTTCTTTCAATGCAAATTATTTCCTTTAACATTAAAACTGTTTTACAAAATCTCGAATAGGTAATGATTTAATTTTTTTTCTTCTTACAAACTCATTGAATAATATTCAGCTTTTTCAAGGACAGTATTCTGTTCATGTCTAAAGTTCAATATTGATTCATGGTCTATTTGAAATCCTTTATTTTCATCATGCTCACAATAATCTGTAGGATATCTGGTCATACAACCTACTGGCTTTCTTCTGGCATTATTTGAGTTTGTGACTTCCTTATGGCATACCAGTCCATGGCATCTCAATTCCTGACATTGTGTTTGAGTATGTGAGAAATTTGTTAATTCTCAATACCTTTTATTCTGTAGACATTAGCATATTCCTTATGGTATACCAGTTCATGGTATCTCACTTCCTGGCAATTTGTTTGAGTATGTGAGAAAAATGATCATCCTCAATACTTTATTTTCTGTAAACATTAACATATTCCATATGGTATACCAGTCCATTGTATCTCACACTTCCTGGCATTGTGTTTGAGTATGCTACTTTCTTAGTTATGGTGTACAAGTCAATTGCATCTCAGTTCTTGGCATAGTGTTTGGATATGTGACTTCCTCTTTATGGTGTACCAGTCCATTATATCACACTTCCTGGCATTATTTGAGTATGTGACTTCCTCATTGTGGTGTTCGAATCCATTGTATCTCACACTTCCTGGCATTGTGTGTAGCTATGTCACTGTGACTTCCTCTTTATGGTGTACCAGTCCATTGTATCACACTTCCTGGCCAAGTGTTTGTATATGTGACTTCCTCTTTATGGTGTATGTCTGTCTGATATATCACTCTTTTTTAAGAAGGCCAGCTGAATCCCCTCCCTATCCACCCTCTTCCTTCTAGCAGTATACATGATAAGCCTCACACTGTGTATTTTATACAATCACAGTTGAGCCCTGTGTATTTTATACAATCTCAGTTGAGCCTTCCACTAGTTTGTTATTTATAAATATGTATGTAATTATGCCTAATTACTGTTGTAATATATCCATAATCAGGAATGTAATTAAGCCTAATTGCATGTAACAATAATATCCATAATCAAGAATGTAATTAAGCCTAATTACACGTTATAATATAATACTGTTCTAGCAAAATTAAGTACACAATGTCTTATTGTCCACAGACAATAAAAAGCATTATGTTAGATTTTTTTCACATACAGATCCTAAATTCGATAATTTTAGCAAATCTTTCATTTTATTAGAGCTTCATTTGCATTTCATTTCCATTCATTTACATTTTATCTATCTTATTGTCATTGTTTGTCTCAAAAATGTATGCAGTGTTTGTTGTATGCTGCTTCCTTCACCATTTCATTTGGAATGCATTTGGCATATTGTTGATTCCGTTCACCATTTGGAATGCATTTGCCATTTTGTTGATTCCATTTACCATTTGAAATGCATTTGCCATATTGTTGATTCCATTCATCATTTGGAATGCATGTGCCATAATGAGAATTCCATTCACCATTTGGAATGCATTCACCATTTGGAATGCATTTGCCATATCTTTGATTCCATTCATCATTTGGAATGCATGTGCCATAGTGGGGATTCCATTCACCATTTGAAATGCATTGCCATAGTGGGAATTTCTGGGTTTTTTATAGCATTAAATAGAGAGACCTTTTTCTTACATTTTCTTTCTAAAATGTGTGATTTAATTGTAAAAAATGTAAAACATTTTGAAAATGAGAAATAAGAGTATGACCAAAACTCCAGCAAATGAAAAATACAGTTGTCAGGTATTTATCAGCAAATAAAAAATACATTTGTAAAGTATTTATCAGCTAATGAAAAAATACAGTTGTCAGGTATTTATCAGCAAATAAAAAATACAGCTGTCAGGTATTTATCAGCAAATGAAAAATACAGTTGCCAGGTATTTATCAGCAAATGAAAAATACAGTTGTCAGGTATTTATCAGCAAATGAAAAATACAGTTGTCAGGTATTTATCAGCAAATGAAAAATACATTTGTTGGGTATTTATTAAAAAAAATTATTTTCCATTTAAATAAATATTATACAACCACCAGTGATGATGTCAATATAAGTTTATTGGCAGCCCAGAATACAGTTAAATAGATTTTAGAAATCAAGTGCAAAAGAGCTTTTTTTTAATCATATAAGTTTATTGACAGCCCGGATTACAGTTAAATAGATTTTAGATTCATTCAAAAAATTCATTCACATTTAGTTTCATTTGTAATTCCTCCTTCAGCATTTTTATTCTCAGTTTCCTTCATTTTACATTTCATTTGTGTTCCAATGTTGTCCAAGTAGATCAGTTACCTATTTCAGGTTCTGTTAAAGATTTTTTCAGTTATGTATGTTACATTTAATTAATCATTACAAAGCTTTACAGTGGACTCGTAAAATGACATTTCCATGGTGATTCATATTTATTGGCATTTGGTTAAATTCTGTCCTGTAAAGTTTTGTGGTCTGATAACTTTTCAGGATTTGTGGCAGTGCATTCATGTATCATGAACACATCCCCACAATCTCCAAAAAATACAGATACATAAAATATTTGACCCGTAATCGAGTTTGGTGTCTTTTTCTTAGTGAAGCTCTATTTTATAGTTTTACCTGGTGTACAATTCATTCATATAACAAATATACCTGTAATAAGAAACTATATATAATTTTGTGTACATTGATTGATGTTTACCAGTACACTGTCAGTATTTAAGTGTGATGAATACACAGTGCTAATTTTGACTGGTTTGACACATGTTACATGTATTAATAAATAAGAAAAGTAAAAAATATAAGTCTCGGTTTGTGTTTCATGCTTTGATTAGAATTTTTTTGGTGCTAATGTTGAGGTGTGTTGGTAACCAAGGTTATGATGAAACACAAAAGAATCAAATTCATCTAAATATCTGAGTCAGTGAGTGGTGATTTAGGCCAAACCATAATTCTGGTTATCACCAAAACACACCCATCTGAATGGTGATTTAGGCCAAACCATATATCTGGGTATTACCAAAACGCACCCATCTGAGTGGTGATTTAGGCCAAACCATATTTCTGGTTATTACCAAAACACACCCATCTGAGTGGTGATTTAGGCCAAACCATAATTCTGGTTATTACCAAAACACACCCATCTGAGTGGTGATTTAGGCCAAACCATATATCTGGGTATCACCAAAACACACCCATCTGAGTGGTGATTTGGGCCAAACCATAATTCTGGTTATTACCAAAACACACCCATCTGAGTGGTGATTTAGGCCAAACCATATATCTGGGTATCACCAAAACACACCCATCTGTAGTGATGGGAATCGGTCAGAAATTCATAATCGATAATCGGTTCCCCTTAACCAACTGATCATCAATTATAATCAGTTACTATGAGCAAATTTTAATTTTTGTTAAACAGTTATATCTTTGATCAAGAGTTCAATATGTTTAGAAATGTACAGGAGTAATCTCTTTTAATGACATGTATACTTTAACCTGACAATAATATTACATTATGTATTACTTTTGTTCTACAACTTTGTTAAATGAATGCAACTTTTTATGGCTGATCAGTCATATGTAACTGAAATACTGCTACAATCACCAAAATTCCTTCGTTTACATGTGATGTGTCTATAATTTAAAGTATAGAAGGACATGTTTTTCTTGTTTATCATTGTTTATAAATACTACAAAAAAAGTTGCAATTTAACTAAAACAAATCAACAAAATGTATTTAAATGTATTAACTCAACAATTTAACAACTTGACTATGTAATAATGACAATATGTTCCTAATTATGAATCATAAGGTTTCATATTTGTAATTGTGAAGGGAATTAATAAATTTCAGGTCAACTTTTTGTGGCTGGGAGTTTTACTAACCTTTGTGCTTTGCATACACCTAAAAGTAGTCTCCCTTTACACAATCGACTATGGAGTTCACAATCGATTATCTGTTCAACCAACTGATGATCGATTATAATCGATAATCGGAACAACACTTCCCATCTGAGTGGTGATTTAGGCCAAACCATAATTCTGGTTATCACCAAAACACACCCATCTGCATAGTGATTTAGGTTATATCATGTTTCTGGTTCTTATCGCTTAACGAGCTTGAAGCATCTGATCTCTTTTTGTACTGTTTTTCATGACATGTGCTTGTTGTCTATCTTCATCTACATTATTGTGTTTCATCATGCATTGGCTGTTCAGTTCATATGTGTTTCTTCATCTCCTTGTTTTGGAAATGAGAACAATTATAATTTTTCTCAGCTGTCTTGCTTAACTTCTATAATGTCCTTTGTATTTTAATAAACCACCATCAACCATTTGTGCGGATGAACCCTCAGTAATTGCTTTAATTGACCACTCCTTGGCTCTGCATACTATATTGTGCTCTAGACTAAATGAAATGGGACTACATTCATCATTACCTAAATGTAAATGGAAGCGAAAAAAGAAACATTCAAAGCTGACCAGCATAGAACAGGAAGAAGAAATCCAGTTATATCCCTTTTGCCATTTCTGGCTAAACAATGTAAAATTTTGGCAGTTAATTTAGAAAACCTGGTGCAAATTGCTATTAATCACCAACCTTTGTGTCAACTATCCCAGAGATATCAATGCATATTGTATTATTCAATGACCAATCAGTAGGATCACCGGAAAAGCACGCAGAAATAGTTAATTTTATCAATGATCAGAATATTTACATCTTCTTCCTGACAAAAACATGGCTTAAAACACATCAGGTGATGAGCCCAAGTGCGGATTTAACACCCACCAGTTACTCCATCAAGTCTTTCCCTTGCCACTAATGCGGAGATGGAAATTGCATCAGCGCAAAGAGTTCCATATCTGAAACACAAAAGAACTTCAAATTTCTGTCACACTTTGTTTGAAATAGTTCAAACAACACACACTGGAACAAACAGTCCCGGATTACCCATTAGGCAGAGTAGGCAACTGCCTATGGGCCCCGCGACTTTTATGGGCCCCATCAGGGGCCCCCATGAGACCGTGACAGTGGGTCTGGGGCCCCAAAAGTTTGACTGCCTATGGGCCTCCACGGTGCTTAATCCGGCGCTGGGAACAAAGGTCAATCCATTTTGTCTGCCTCAACCCCCCCCTCCTCTTAGTAGAAAAAACAAGCCAACTGAATCTCTCTTTGTGGAGTAGTTTCCTAATCTCTTGGAGTATGGAAATTTGATACGTGGCAACCTGATTATTCTTGGAGATATCAACTTTCACTTTGACTCTCCTGGAAACCCATACACATCAAAACTCCTTGATTCCATTCATGTTTTCAACCTTTAACAGTCAACCAACCCACCCATAAACATGGTCACATTTTAGACTGGATTTTTCTTAGACCTAATGATAATATTCTACCATCCACCCTTGTATCCCGCGAACTTGCATCAGATCACTTCTGCATTATATGCCATCTGGACATATCAGTTCATAACATCTGGACATATCAGTTCATAACCCTCCACCTTTATTTACTACTAAGAGAAACCTCTGTATGATAAATAGTACCAAACTAATGCATGACATCCAAGTAAACCTTACAACTTGCTTACCTCCTACAGCAGAACAGCTCAGTATTTGCCTGTGTTCATTGCTGAAAAACATGCCCCAGCAACCAAGTGCAGAGTATCAATTCAAAAGTGTTCTCCGTGGTATAGCAGTGTTAGGGACTAGCTTCGCACTGCTAAAAGAGACTGCTGTAAAGCAAAGAGGCTTTAGCTTTCCACCAAACTCACTATTCATAAACAAATCTTTAAAGCTGCTTAAAAAAAATGTCACAAAATTAGTCCATTTAGTCAAATTATTCCACTGCAGTACTAAGATCTCTGAGAGTTCCAGCTGCAAAGAGCTCTTCGAGATTACTAACAAACTAATGGCAAGGAACAACTGTACGTCATTTCCAACTGCTTTTTGTAGTAGACCTTCCTGACCTGTTTTCAAATTTCTTCCGTGACAAGAAACAAAACCATTAGAGATAAATTTGACAACACAATTTTAATTGACTTGTCACCATACAGTTGTGATACAGAATTTCACTGACAACTGTTATCAGCATTTGAACATGTCTCTGTGCATTTAATATGGACAATCGTGAAGAGGGCGCCAAAGTCATGTCAACTTGATCCAATTCCAAAATCAATTCTGCTTGAGGGCTTAGATCCAATATTGCCTTCGCTAACTGATGTCATTAATACATATCTCTCTAATCTGGGGGAATTCCATCATTTTTCAAAACTGCTATTGTAAAGCCTCTGCTTCAGAAACCAACACTTGACCATAATGATTTAAAGAACTACTGCCCAGTTTCTCATCTCCCATTCATAAAAAAAATCTTATAAAAGGTTTTTCTAACCCAGCTTGTATCTCATCTAAATTCAAACAGTCTTTTTAGTAATGTACATTCTGCATATCACTCTTATCACAGTACTGAAACTACTCTTCTGAAAGTAGTTAATGACATTCTCTCTGCTTTTGATAGCAGAAAGATTACAGTCCTCACCCTCCTTTATTTGTCTGCAAATATTTGACACAATAGACCATGATATATTACTTCACTATCTCTATGATGTATTTGACATTCACAATACAGCCTTACTGTGGTTCATGTCATACTTAGGCATCAGAACACAGATTGTATCAGCAAATGAAATACTCTCCGGCCCATTTGATTCATGTTGTGGTGTTCCACAGGGTTCTGTTCTTGGACCTGCTCTCTTCATTCTGTATACTCAGCCTACTCTCAAGTGTCATAGATAATCATTTGGTGTCTTACTAATTGTATGATATCCAAATCTACCCACCCAGCTGAAAATGATGCTACCATCAAAGGAATAGAGAGGTGCATTTTGATGTGAAATCATGGATGACATGTAACAAACTGCAAATGACTGATGATACTACAGAGGCCATTCTGATCACAGCACAAATACTTTCTTATTCCCATCCTTTCCCTAAAACAATAAATATCAGCAACACCAACATTAAATTCACACAGTATGAAACCTAGGTGTTACTCTGGACAGTACTCTCACATTGCACCAACATGTCATGAACATATGCAAGGCTGCATATCTTGAGCCAAGATGCATCAGATCCATTCGCAAATATCCTTCAGTTGATTCCACTAAAACGCTTGTGTGTTCATTAGTACTTTCAAGACTGGACTACTGTAACTTAATTCTGGTTGGTTCGTCAATATCTACACCAAAATTTTTAAACAGTTCAAAACACAGTTGCTCATAACATCCTTAGAGTACCACAATCAGACCACACCTTCCCGCTGCTCTGTACCCTACACTGGCTATCCAGTCAGTCCAGAATCAAACACAAAATTTTATTCTCAGTTATGTTTCACTGACAGACTCCATTCCAACATACCTATCTGGCCTCACCCATGTGTACACACCTGCAAGATACCTGCACTCCTTTTCTGACAATCGTATACTCATTATTCCCACTATGAAAACAGTCATATGGACAAATTCTTTTGCATACCAGGCACAGCAGCATGGAATGAATTGCCCATTGAAATAAGACACAAAGCATGTGATCCCTTTCAAAAGTGCTCTTAAAACTCACCTTTTTTTTTACTGCAAGAACAAACTTAAAGAACTAATAACATTTCCTAACTTAAGTAATTTCAGCATTTTTATGTTTTCCAATTTCATGGTGTTTTTGTTTTTTTTGTACTGGATCATTAAAGCTGTTGTAAAGTGCTTAGAGCTTCTAAAGATTAGGCACTATACAGAGTCATTATTATTATTATTATTATTATTATTATTATTATTATTATTATTATTTTATTTCTTAACTTGCATTCTTTTTTTACCTATCAACCCAAATAATAAGCTCTGTTTAACCCAACCTTTTCATAGGTGAAATTGTTCATTATTTCAGTCATTTAAAATCCCCAACTAAGAAAATAATTCCATCCCATATGTCATTTCCTGTTTAATCAACATTACCTTGTAAACCTGGGATGGACATTGTCAACGATGACACAGAGCTTAAGGTGTTAGTCATTGTCAACCATAACACAGAGCTTAAGGTGTTAGTCATTGTCAACTATAACACAGAGCTGAAGGTGTTAGTCATTGTCAACCATGCGACAGAGCTGAAGGTGTTAGTCATTGTCAACCATGAGACAGAGCGTAAGGTGTTAAACATTGTCAACCATGACACAGAACTTAAAGTGTTAATCATTGTCAACCATGACACAGAGGTTAAGGTGTTAGACATTGTCAACCATGAGACAGAGCGTATGGTGTTAGTCATTGTCAACCATGAAACAGAGCTTAAGGTATTAGTCATTGTCAACCAAGACAAAGAGCTTAAGGTGTTAGTCATTGTCAATCATGACACATGATTTAAGGTGTTAGTCATTGTCAACCATGACATAGAGCTTAAGGTGTTAGTCATTGTCAACCATGACACAGCTTAAGGTGTTAGTCATTGTCAACCATGGCATAGGATTTAAGGTGTTAGTCATTGTCAACCATAACACAGAACTTAAGGGAAATCCAAGCAAATTGTCTGTACAAAATTAATTTCTTTCCAGCTCACCTACTCTGACTTGCATTTGGAAGAATCTCTGATTGAATCTTGCTTAGAAACACACATTTAGTGTTCATATCTGCATATGTTATCCCATCATGTGATGTCATGTCATGTTATCCCATCATGTCATGTCATATCTTTGAAGGGGAATTAAGTGTTTTCAGTGTCTGTGTACCTTGTCCAAGTCTGTCCAGCCATATCTTCCCCTTTTTCTAAAAATATGTCCTCGTTTTCAGAACTTAAATATATAGATACTAATAAAGATACTCTGGAGTGTCCTCTTTTATGAATGTTGAAATATGATAACTCAAATAATATTTAACATCAAAACAGACAAAAGCAAATATTTATTTATTTGGCTGCCAGGTTAGGTACCATTGCTTGGATTAATGCCATTAGATGCCATGATTGTTTAGTTGTTTGAAACAATTGCTGATCCTTCAAACATCAAAACAAAAACAATGCTTTAGTAATAGACCTGACTGAAAGACTTATTATGATGTCGACTTGTTATGATTGGTCAGTTTAGCTGAAAAACATTATGATGTCTACTTGTTATGAGTGGTCAGTTTAGCTGAAGATGTCTATTTGGTTCAATATAGTAGCAACGACAGCCATCTTGAAAATCTTGTTTGGCTACTCCTGAATGATGGTCATCAATGGATGGTGATAATAAGATTGGGGTTTTTTTAAAAGTCATCTTGCGGTGTTTAGCTGGTCCTAACTACATATAGTGCCGATTGGACATCGAATATGTCCGCTTCGGCAGCCATCTTGAAAGTCTTGTTATTCTGTATTGATGGTCTTATCAACATGGTGTTTACCAGAAACACTTCTTATGATGTCAATTTGGTCTTTAAAAAAAAATTAAAAAAAATAATGCCCTTCGTATGGCCACCGCGGCATCCATCTTGAAAATCTATATATCGCTGATCTTCCTGAATTGATGGTCATATTACCATGTGGTTTTCACTCGATTAAAAGGTATCCGAGCTGATGTCCAGTTAAGTTGTCATGAGGGCCATCTTTGGAAATCTTGTTATGGATACTCTTGAAAAGATTGTCATATTAGTAAATGGTTTTAATAATAAGACTTCTTGTGACAGTGTGGACAGCTTACAAACTCTCAAAATGCACATAGATGGACTACCATACAAATAGTAGAAACGTCAGTGTAAAGAGGTGAATGTTTGAAATGAAATATGCTGACAGGTTTTATGCACTTGCATACACTCAGCAAGATATAACGAAGTATAAATGAACGTTACGTAGTATAAATGAAAGTTACGAAGTCTAAATAAACCTGAAGTATAAATGAACATTGTGAATTATAAATTAACTTTACGAAGTTCAAATAAACATTGCGAAGTATAAATGAACGTTACGAAATATAAATGAACATTATGAAGTATTTAACCCCTTACTTAATCTACAAATGATGACCTTAATTATATGGACATCCTATTGTTCTTTATTTTGTATCATTTTGTCTTCGTTTAAATTTAATTTGATTATTTTCTGTTTTAAATATATGAATAAATATTTCAGAAGAAAAGGTTGTGGTAACATATTTTTTTAAAATCATTTTCCTCTAAATGTCGTCATATATATTTTCATTACTAGTTCCCTAATTTAGATGGAACATAATGAAATAGAATGCGAGAAAGCAAACATTGAAAATATGTAGTTCCAAAAATCATAGATAGCAGGTTGCTTGGGAGGTATTACCTGCGTTGGCTTATTAATAATATATAGTCACGGTATGAGAATGAAATCGTTTTCAATCGATTAGGTTCTTAGATTATCGGAACTTTGGGATAAGACGAGATCAGATAATTTTTCTTCCTTGAGCCCGTGTAAATTTATCACCCTACGCTTCCATAGTGATTTCGGCATATTTTTTATTTCTTCTTCTATATTTGATACACCCTGACCTCTTACCTCATAAAATATCTAACATGGGGGGGGGGGGGGATATATGGGGGACAAAAAGGTAAAAGAAAGAAATTCCCTCAAACTAACCATTTAGTTGAGGGAAAAAGAGTCTTTTAGTCACTACAACGCCTGTTGAACGACTAAGCTCTTTAAAAAAAAAAACTTCCAAGATATTTATTTTTAGATTCTGCACCATCTGACTATCTTGTAAATAAAAATTTACAATCCAGCACGAGCTTTACATAATTTTATTATTTTGTTAACTGTTTTTAATGGATGTATCTCATTCTAACATAAAACTCATAACTAATATGAACTTAAGATAGTACAACTCGTTTATTAATCACGTCAGTAATTTCCCAGACGACATAAGGAAAAAAAAACGACCTGTTTTCCAACATTTGAATGTGGTTATATGCAAAGAAGTGTATGTCCCGTGTTCTGTAAAGGGTATGAGTGTACCGAACACGTTCTACGCATATATTTGTAGCTAAATGTCGGAACGTGTGTGTGCTTTATCGTCTGCGAAAGACCACACATGTCTTTAGCAGCTGGAATGGCAAGTGTACGTCAATGTGTCCAACGATGACGCATTCCTTATCACTCGCCATTTAGTGAAGGCTTAACCATGATGTCTAATATCGCCGAAAAAGAAGAAAATATATATTGATCTTGTTTGTTGTCAAACGATCATTAATTTCTTGAAAACTATCAAAATATCCTGCATATCTTGAAACAAAATTTTTAGCACATCTTCAAGAGTAAAGTTCTGTTCAGATTGGAGAACTCGGTGATTAGGAAGAAAGATATCACAAATATAACAGTATATACTTATGAAAAAAAACATATAAGCGCTCTCTCTCTCTCTCTCTCTCTCTCTCTCTCTCTCTCTCTCTCTCTCTCTCAAATTAGGTACTATAAACTATAAATCAATAAATTCATATGTATAATGAAAAGCGTGAAATAATAATTCACTATTGCATTCAAATAATGAAATATGTGAAATATATAGTACTGTATTTTAAAATGAAAAGTATGAAATATATCATATAGTATTGTAGATTAAAATGAAAAGGGTGAAATAAATCATATAGTATTGTATATTAAAAACGAAAAGGGTGAAATAAATCATATAGTATTGTATATTAAAAATGAAAAGGGTGAAATATATCATATTAAAATGAAAAGGGTGAAATAAATAATATAGTATTGTATATTAAGAATATAAAGGGTGAAATAAATCATATTAAAATGAAAATGGTGAAATAAAATCATATAGTATTGTATATTAAAAATGAAATGGGTGAACTATATCATATTAAAATGAAAAGGGTGAAATAAATCGTATAGTATTGTATATGAAAAGTGAAAAAAATCATATAGTACTGCATACAAATAATGAAAAGTGTGAACTAATTTTGAGATTATGAATGTGAAGTATAGTTTTATATTATTAGTGTATATCTTGTACTAATAATATACGATATGAAAGTGTTTACCATGTGTATCGACATCACATTATTTTAATATTGAAGGTGATTGATCAGACCGAGCCTAATACAAAACCAAGGTCAGTGACCTCAGGTCAGGCACTGTACCAACAACAACAAGAAATGACCTACGCTATCTTGAGATCCCAAAACTGGTGACTAATGACATGAACCTTTTGATTTAGGAGTGTGTGATCTAATAATGTTGGCCAAGATGCTGTTCAACCGTTCCTGTGGTTTAGTGGTTAAAAACATCCGCCGCGAAAGCGGAAGGTCGTGGGTTCGATTCCCAGCCGAGTCATACCAAAGACTTACAAAAATGGTACTAACAGTTGCCTCGCTTGACGTTCAGCATTAAGAGGTAAGTGTTAGGGCTGGTTGGCATCATGTCAGGATAATGTTACTGGGTGGCACATTATTCTACATGTCTGCGGCATGATGTCCCAGTGCTAGACATCACTATAAACTGCCTCACTGCAGACATCGTAGTGATATGATCATTGTTTTAAAAGCTACGTTAAAAAATTCCTAATCAAACAAACAAACCAAGATGCTGTTCCATATATCTCTTGTGTTAGATTTTGTCGATTGCATTTCTTTTTCAAATAAAACTATTTCAGACGTTTTTTTTAAAATTATGTATGTATGTATGTATGCATGCACGTTCGTATGTATGTAGGTAGGTAAGCAGGTAGGTATGTAGGTCATCATCATCATCATCATCATCATCATCATCATCAGTCTCTTGACCTAGTGTGGTCCTCGAGGCGCTGTGCTGCTGAAGATCCAGTTCACTCCACTTGCCTCGATCATGTGTCAATTGCCTGTGTATTCGCAAAACTTTTCCTGGTTCATTCTGTGATGTTGTCAGTCAACTTTATTGTCTGTTTACCTCTCCTTCTGCCACCCTATACGCTGCCCTGCAGGACCGTTGTGGATATACTGTTGGTTCTTGTGACATAGCCATACTATTTTAGCTTTCTCTTTTCGACAGTGGTGATGAGGTCTTCATAGTAGTTTACTTTGTGCCAGATCGTGTTATGCACTTCTTCATTTGTGATGTGGTCCATGTAAGAGATGCCAAAAGATGGCCCTGTAGCATCTAATTATAAGTCCCTGGATTCTTCGTTGTCAGGGTCCAAGCCTCACATGAATACAAACAGATTGCGATGACTAGTTCCTCTCAATAGCCTGGTTTTAATTTTCAGACAGATATTTTTGTCTCTCCAGGTGGGTCTTAGCTTTGACATAGCTGCCGTTGTGTGTGCTGCTCGTGACAAAATTTCTGCTCTCGATCCCTCTTCGGTGATTATGGAACCAAGCTATTTTCACTGGTTCACTGTTTCCAGTTCCTGTCCTCTGATTTCATCTTGGCTGAAATGTGTTTGCCACCATTTGTCATCAGCTTTGTCTTCTCAGCGCTTAACTCCTTGTCAGATCTGGAAGATGTTTCATCCACGTTTTTCACGAAGGTGTCAAGTTCGTCTTTACTGCATGCCAACCCATCAATGTCGTCTGCAAAACGGAGGATGGTGATGTTACGCCCTTCAATGCTAACTGTCCCCCAGTGGTTTTCTAGTACTTCGCTCATGAGGCGTAAGTAGGTAAGTAGGTATAAACATGAATATGTAGACTGATAGACATGTGAACAGATAGACTGGTAGACAAAGAATTAGACAAACATTTATTTGATTGTATGCATGTATGGATGCATGTATGTATGTATGTATGTATGTATGTATGTATGTATGTATGTATGTATGTATGTAATTCGTGATAGCAACAACAGCAGTTTCAGTCCATGAAACTGACATGATATAATGAAAACAATGTTAAGATATATATCAGTATATTCGTTTATTTCTTTCAACAGTGTTGGTTTAAGCATTATTTTGCAAATTAGTTCTATATAACATATTTGCAGATATGTGTCGCGTTGTCGGGAAACAGGCGTCTTGTAAATAAGTATTTTTTTTATTAAAAAAATTAAAACATGAAATATATATACAACACATACTATTTGCAATTTTTCTCAAAATGGGGTGAAACGAAATAATGATCATGGTTTTGACGAGATGACCATGGTGTTGACAAACATGATATACCCATCTATTACAAATTCAAAATGTCTACATTATTTTGAAAATATATGTGCTTATAATAATGGTCCATGTGTAGTCTAAATGGATTGAAAAAAATGTCACAACTTATTCGCAAGGGTCCGTTAAGGATTTGTGGTTCAGTGGTCAACAGTCTGGACTTGCGATGGAAAGGATACGGGTTTGAATCCTATCATTGGATTAGCCTGGTTCTGTTTTCTGTAGTGTACATGTGCAAACCACTTTATTCGTGTTGACATGACACAAAATAGCCTACTTGTGTTCTGTGCCCCAAAAATAATTTTAAAAAAAATATCTTTAATACTTCTAATTCCACGCTATCCATTTTCGTGCTATTTCGTCACATCTCTTTAGATTTTAATGTACCTAATTTATATTTAAGATTTGAAGTTCAGTCATTTCAATATCATGTATATATTAATATGTTTTCTCATTATATTAACTTCCATCTTATCCATTTACCAATTAATAGACAAACTGATGCTTCAGATGAGAGGTTACTTTCATTGCGGATACAACGTAATTGGCCAATCGGCAGCTTTAAGGTGGGTCGTCATCACGAAATAATGATAACATTTGCTAATAATAGGACACAATCTCACAAGACCACTATAAATAGTGTCGCTTACACGGTATCATTCCATTTCTTCTGAGAAGGTAAGTTCTCTTTTAGAATGGTTGGTTTCAAACACGTTTGAGTTACTTTCGTTTGTAAAAATACTACTACTACTACTACTGATGCTACTACCACTACTACTAATACTGTTAATGATACTTCTTTCTTTCTTTCTTTCTTTCTTTCTTTCTTTCTTTCTTTCTTTCTTATTGTTACTATTACCACATGAGTCTGACATTTTGTCAATAAAGTACGTGTGTCAATTCATTCTCTCAGCATGACCAGTGCGCATGTCAATTCATTCTTTCAGCATGACCAATACGCGTGTCAATTCATTCTCTCAGCATGATCAGTACGCATGTCATGTCATTCCCTCAGCAAAATTCATTCAGCATGACCAGTACGCGTGTAAATCATTCCTTCAGTTTGACCTGTAGTACGCGTGTCAAGTCATTCCCTCAGCAAGACCGTGCATATAAAGTCATTGCAGAAACTTGTTTCGATATATGATTTGCACGCATTACTCCAGTAAACAAGCATACATGTGTTAAACCTTATAAATTGATTGAATTTTGTCAGTACTTGAACATGTCACCCGAATTCAATTTTTGTTGGTTTTAGTTGCGCAGTCGTATAAATATTTATTATTTATTGAAGGTATGTATATGCGACCTATAGATATTTTTAATTTTGAAGACATTTTTCCTTTCTTGAATTTATTGGAGTCTTGACAGTTGTGTCATTTGTTAGATTGACTTAACGGCATTTAACGGCACATAAACACACGAAAGATTAAAGGGTCATAAGGTGTTTGAAACTGGCCAGGTCAAGAACAGGATTGTAACTTGCTGGTCGTGAAAGCTGCACTCTAATCATCAAGCCTACTGCAAACATCATCTTTAAAAAATATTAATTAAAACTGTGACTTATAAAATTATGAGTGAAATATACTTTAAATAATTTATCGGATAAAAAGTATGCATATTCTTCACAAAAATAAATTTGAAGTACATCTGGAAGATTGCATGCTAGGATTGGAAGATTTGTTGGAAGACATTTTGTTGAAGAATGGGGATGAAATTAACCTTATATCATTGCTTGAAATTACAGGACAACACAAGAAAGAAAATGAAAACCGCCGTTATTCTCTTCGCTTGTATATCCCTTGCTCTGTGTGGACCACAAAGGAGAATTTTTTTGGATGGATGTATGTATACTTTAGTTTTCTAATAATTTGTCTTTTTTCTTTGCTATTTAAAACACGTACATGTTGTATACATTCATGTGCATGTTCATACTCTGGTGTCTGTTAAAAAAGATCACAAGATTTCGAATAATTAAAGCATGGGCTAATTAGACCCAGCGAAGTAAACTAACAATTATTTTATATTTCGTATGTTATTATTTTCTGTCCAAATATGCTATGAGAGAGAGAGAGAGAGAGAGAGAGAGAGAGAGAGAGAGAGAGAGAGAGAGAGAGAGAGATGATGGTTGAATAGACGGGTTGATAATGAATGGCTGGACGGTAGGATGAACAAGAAACAAATATGTATACATACTTAAGTAACTTTGCATCCAATTATTGGTTAAGTTTTATTAAATCACGCAGTGCTTGATACAACCCACTTAAGAGACACAGTTCAACAACTGGCAAATGCTCTTGGAAGCGACAGCTCAGAGGGACTATGCGAGAAGGAATGCCACTCCCTGCTTAGTGACCCCGCCAACATTCTCCATCACAGCTGCCCGCTCATTTGCCACGGGTGAGTCGTTTGAACCTTTTAGACATGCAAAATATATGCCAGAAATAGGTTCTCACTGTAAAAACAAAGAACTAATAACAATGATAATAAAATCGTAGACTGCAAAAATAATTGATTATTAAAGAAATATTAGGCTAATAATATTTAGAGATGAATTTATAATTAACCTATTGCGTTTATTTATTGCATTATACACATTTTAATTTTTTAAATTAAGAAAACGTGGTGCCAAGCACAAAAAACATAGGTATCGATTTTTGAAAATGTGAAGGAGAACCACTTTAAGGACTGTTTAAAATTGTCTGTCATATATATATATATATATATATATATATATATATATATATATATATATATATATATATATATATATATATATATATATATATATATATATATTGTAATACGCACAGGGGTATTCACTTGACCGAGCGGTGTCAAAACCCTGGCGCGAGTCACGCTGGAAGTCATAAGTTTTCCCCAAATTTCCAAAGACTTCCATACAACTTGAGTTGTAAAATGGAAAGAGAGACGTGTCTGCTATAACTAATAATCTTTGCTCTAATCAATTGGCGACCCAGAGGAGATAACTTGCCCAAACGTCCATTAACTGCACCTTAGCATGGTTTTTCTCCATTATCATCCCATTTCCGTACCGCAAGCCCGTCATGCCATGGAAATTCCACTAGTATTCCATTACTAACTGGGAAATATTTAACTGCGCGCCTCTAGGCCAGTCAATCCACAGAATTTCCGGCGTATCACGCTCATATACATTCGCCCATTTTCCACTATGGACACATAAACGGTACCTACCAAGTTCCAACTTATTGATTCCATTCTATAATTTACTGATTTCCAACCATAAATGCTGCCTTTTCAATCACAATACTTGTATACACCGCTGAGTTTTAATATGGACTATGTTACTGAAAGGGACAGTCATTCGGCTTGTGCCTAAAATCACTACTAACGAACCCAGCATGGTTCAAATTCACTAACACTCCTCTCTGTGATGTTTTCTCCTACTAACTGGCTAACTATTTCGGGCTAGCAACTCCAAATTTATTACAATATATATATATATATATATATATATATATATATATATATATATATATATATATATATATATATATATATATAAACTTCCGTTTTTATTTTGAAATATGCTGTAATAAAAAGAAAAACTTCAGAAGCTTCTTTCCACATACATTGGTCGTATTAGTCAATCTGGATGTATTCCGGTGGTAAAGTCATCTAGTATTGCAACACAACAATGAAAACGAATATCATTTGATTAGTAAATTATGTTATTATCAGTGGTACATATATTTTCACTCTAAAATCAATATCGACCTCCCCACCCCACCCACACCCCCATAAAAAACAACAACAAATCTTAGAAAGTACTGTCAATGCTTGTTGAAAAAAATAAATTCAAACTAAAATGACTATTGTCAAACCATTATCGCCACCAATAAAATAAACGTCATCATCATGGTGTTAGCTTCCAAGGATCAGCTTTTTATGCTAAAATTGAGATTGCCATGGATACCGGACGAAAAAAAAAATTCTCTCATTCAGGCCGTGCATTTAATTGAATATTGAGAGGAAAGTCAATTTTTTATGTTTATTAGTTTGTGTGAAGTCAGTAAAAGACTCAGCACTCGGAATATCTCTGACTACCCTGACGTCACCATGATGGATGTCAGTAGCGTGGATACAAGAACACTGCCCAATAGAACTAGATCAAACCAGACAGTTATCTTTGCGGTTTTAAATGTCCTATCCCCTTACGATGAAATGTCTGGAGAACTAACATTTATCTAAACAAAAAATACCTCCAGGTCCATTGACTGTTATATACATTGTTACTGTATTATACATCGGCAAACAAACAATAAACAAGCAGTGCACAAATGCACTCGCAGTTCCCCTTACTTGTAAGTATTTGTACGCATCTCATATATACAACATATATGCAAGAAGTAGAATGGCGTCTGCCACCATAAGGCAGGCTTGTTAAGACACACACGCACACACACTACTTAATTTAAACCTACCGTGAACAGCGAAAAATTGAAAAGCAGACATATGCACACATGTATTTATACAAATCTAGTTTGTTAATTCGATGTTTGTGATGCATCCATAGTAGCGATGTTGTTAATATCGTCTGAGAAGTTTCGAGTGAAAATGTTAAGTTGCTAACTTGCTAGTAGACGCTACTCGTTTTGTAGAACATTTACATGCATGCGGCAGCTTAGCATTATCAGTTCAAATCTTATAAATCTTGTATTTTGGAAGATTTTCATTATTTGTAGTTTTCCATCCAAACATTTGTGTAGAGCAATGTAAAATATTACTATTCATTGCACCTCAGTTGTCTGTCTTATAAAGTCCTTTTCCCATAACTTATTGCTATGTCAAATTTAGTGATTAGCTTCTGTCAAAATTGTTGGCTCAGCAACTTTTTTCAGCATTTATATATATATATATATATATATATATATATATATATATATATATATATGTGTGTGTGTGTGTGTGTGTGTGTGTGTGAGAGAGAGAGAGAGAGAGAGAGAGAGAGAGAGAGAGAGAGAGAGAGAGAGAGAGAGAGAGAGAGAGAGAATCAGACATGGCGTGTGAGAAATCTGGGCTGGGCCTGGAGCAGATGCCCATGTAGCAGTTATTTTGGTGTGTTGAAATAAAAAAATACCTTGATAATTAAAAGTTTAAATTTTGTATGCGTGTGTTAATCTACAGTGAATGTGGAGCTTCAATGACGAAAATAAATGAAGGGCCGACAATTTTTTAAATTTTGTTATGACTTTGTAACTCTGTGACGCAGAAAACTTCAAAAATAATGACGTATTTCTGACAGATAACATATTGTAAAAATTCATTTAATAATAATGACTAATTTGTTTCAGGTTACAAGATTTGATTCATCGCTTCAATATAGTACCTCACACAACTCCAAGTGCATAAAACGTTGGTTGCAAGAAGTTTAAGAAACAGTGGAACAAAGAAGTTATTCTGTAATAAAATGACATACAAACTGAAACCAATATCAGTTAGTTATTTGTATAGCTACATTATCTATAAGCCACCTAAAATTGACACGATTTTATGATAATATCGATCATACATATAAGCAACATAAAATCGACCTGGCTGTGCAATATTAATAATCAATCTAAAATCTACTTGATCTTATGATAATATCGATCATACATATAAGCCACATAAAATCAACCTGGCCGTGTAATATTAATAATCAATCTAAAATTGACACGATCTTATGATAATATCGATCATACATATAAGCCACATAAAATCGACCTGGCTGTGTAATATTAATAATCAATTTAAAATTGACACGATCTTATGATAATATCGATCATACATATAAGCCACATAAAATCGATCTTGCTGTGTAATATTAATAATCAATCTAAAATTGACACGATCTTATGATAATATCGATCACACATATCAGCCACATGAAATCGACCTGGCTGTGTAATATTAATAATCAACCTAAAATCCACCTTATCGTGTAATTAGATGAATCACACCTATTAGCCACACACATTGGAATTGGTTATGTAATAATATCGATAAAAACCACAATCCACCTAAAATCGACCTGACCTTTTGATAATATCGATCATACCTATAAGCCATATACAATAGACCTGATTGTGTAATAATAAACATAAGCCACTCAAAAAAGACCTGATCGTCTAGAATAAGTCTAATATCTAATGCCGTGCAAAAAGACTTATCATCGTCATTTATATTAAACCTAATATCTAACGCCGTGCATACAGTCGTATCATCATCATCTAGAATAAGTCTAATATCTAATGCCATGAAATAAGACGTATCATCGTCATCTAGAACAAAGAAATTATCTAACGCCGTGCAAAAAGATGTATCATCGTCATCTTGATAAAGTCAATCATCTAGCGCCGTGAAAATGCACATAACATCCTCAGTCTATTATCTAACGCCGTGCAAAGAGACGTATCATCGTCATCTAGAATAAGTCAATTATCTAATGCTATTCAAATATCTTAACATTGCCGTCCAGAATAAGTCTATTATATAACGCCGTGCAAAGGAGAGACGTATCATCGTCATCTAGAATAAGTAAAGTATCTAACGCCGTGCAAAGAGACGTATCATCGTCATCTAGAATAAGTCAATTATCTAATGCCATTCAAATATCTTAACATTGCCGTCCAGAATAAGTCTATTATATAACGCCGTGCAAAGGAGAGACGTATCATCGTCATCTAGAATAAGTAAAGTATCTAACGCCGTGCAGAAACGTATCATCATCATCTAGAATACGTCGATTATCTAACGCCGTGCAAATATACTTAACATCATCATCTAGAATAAGTCTAGTGTATAATGCCGTGCAGCAAGACGGATAATCGTCATTTAGGACAAGGTAAGTATCTAACGTCGTGCAAAGGAGAGACGTATCATCGTCATCTAGGACAAGGTAAGTATATAACGCATTGCAGAAGATAGACGTATCATCGTCATCTAGAATAAGTTAAGTATATAACGCATTGCAAAGACACGTATCATTGGCATCTAGAATACGTCGATTATCTAACGCCGTGCAAATATATTTAATATCGACATGCGGAATTAGTCTATTATCTAACGCCGTGCAAATAGACGTATCATCGTCATGTAGAACAAACCAGCAATGTAACGTGCAAACATAGGTATCGCCGTCATCTAGAATAAGTCTCTTATCAAACGCCGCGCAATATCATCGCTAACAATTTCGTTGTTGGTGCCAGTAATATTTGCAATAACCCTGAAAAGCTGAATTATATTTATAACTCGTAAGACTGCGAGATAGACTAAGTCTGACAATTCGATACGATTAGCAATGATCCAAACAACTGTATCAGTAATAGTTAGTCCTTGAGATAAATGGATTGTCATTGCATATCCTAGCGTCCATAGAGTTTTATCCACGCTCAGTACATCCTCAACAGCACTGATATCAACTGACACAATATTATTTAATACGAGATACTGTTTCTCAGTATGTGCTGGTATATCAGCGTCGATATTTCAACGGAACAGGCAATTCGAAAATTTATCTCGTTGTAACTGAAATAATTGCTGCTGAAGTGTGTCTTTCTACTATCTTTCTACTTGCTACTATCAAATAGTTTGGTCTCCAATTTATCCTCCAAATCATTTATACATGCTTCTGACATTATTTCACGCATTATTTCGCATGGAATGTTATTCGACTGCAATCTAATTAACTTTTTTTTAACTCTCTTAAGTTTAGATCAAGCACTCTATTATCATCAGTTATCGCCTGGTAATAATCTACAAACTTTTTAGCCATTCATGCTGGGACAATCCAACAATTGGTGGTGGTTGACCATCGTAGTATTCTTTAACAATAACCAATCAAGAAACATTTGTAACGCATCTAATAAAATGGTGTATATTGCACCCCAAGTTGAATTTGTAGGTATATCTTTCTCACCCATTTTTTCAAGAGTCCATTTATCACTCTTTGCCAGTTGAAAATTTCCCCGCAAGATCTTTCATTTCTTTATGGAGAGATTCTAGACGGTGCATTTTGCCGATGGGTTTTACAAACTGATCATATGTTTCATCACTTCAACATAACCATACTGATACAGGATCATGTTAACTTGTTTTCGCGACAGAATCAAATATATCACCTTTATTAAATCCTGCGATTCGATTTCGTGGAAATATTATCACTGCGGTAGTCCACGCAGGCGGGTTATGATCAACGATATTTATTGGACTTCCTCTGTGTCTTTAATTTATCGAGTCGTGTAAATGTTCTACTGCTAAAGTTGTTACTATTATTGGAAATTGTAGTGTTTTTTTTTTTCTAACTCTGATACATCATTAATTGTAACTGCAGTATCATTGACTAATTCAGTCCACTCGTTTTTTTACGTCTTATATCTGTTAACCCAATTCTACGATTTGCATTTGTAAAATGTTCCATTTCTCATTCAGCTACACAATTTAGTTTTGGAAATTTCATTGGTGCTAAATCATCAATATTAGATTTATCATTTAGTGGATATATTCCGTAAATAACCGCAGTTACAGGATATGTTCGTATATAATACCGTTTGTCAAAACCAGTCAATATTCCTGATTTGGAATTTCTAATCAATATAGCAATATTTTTATTAGAAAGGACAGGGTCGCGGATAACCCAAGTCTTTTACTAGCACATTAAGCTTTACTTCGAAAAGATTATTTCGATTGTCGAGATAATTAATTTTCATTGCCGCTCGTTTGTCGTTTATTGTAGCATCGACAACACCTTTGGCAATGACTGATTCATTGCTTATTAATTTAAATGTTGACCACACATGAGATGCACCATCGTCGCCAAATTCCTTCTTGGCGTCACGAATAATTTCGATCAAATGATTTGTCTGATCAAACAGATCTGGCTTCGTTAAATCAGGTGTTTTTAGGTCAAGGTTAAATCTGGACTCAGTAAACTTCGTTTTTCAAGGTTTGATATTAGAGATTAAAACTCTTCCATCTTCTTATCTTCTTATAATTCATACAAATATATTTATAAATTAAAGCATATATATCTATATATATATATATATATATATATATATATATATATATATATATATATATATATATATAGAGAGAGAGAGAGAGAGAGAGAGAGAGAGAGAGAGAGAGAGAGAGAGAGAGAGAGATGATGGTGGAAACAGAGCCACACCGCATATTTATAGTATAAGAATGTCTACATTCGTGGTTGGAAAAAAAACAATTCTAAGAGAATACCATGGATTCCATGTGCCTCGAGTACGTCTTAGTCCAATGAGAGTACTTCCGTTAATTTTCTATCTTATTTAGCTTAATTTGATTGAAATAAAGGTTTTATTTTATTTGTTTCCATCATATTCAATCGAATAACAATTTTCAATGGAAGGATCCGACCTGGGTTACTAAAGCGGCTCAGATAACATCGTGAGGATTTTATTTTCAATTCTTTTCTTTTGCGCACGTCATATTACACGCACAATTAGTGTAATGTACGTTCATTAATTGGCATTATTTGAGAGAGAGAGAGAGAGAGAGAGAGAGAGAGAGAGAGAGAGAGAGAGAGGTGGGGGGGGGGGGAGAGGGGGGTAAGAGAACCGTACCATGTAGCTATTCTAGTATACATTTACATTTGTAATAATACATTTGAAAACCAGGTATGTTTTGCAAAGAGATGGGATTGTATTTAGAAGACATCAATTGATAGTATGTCCTCTTGAATTTATGTTTATGAAAACATAAGATTTATTTAATAGGTATCAATTACATAACATGAAGCGAGAAGTTTTAATTGAATGGTCATCATTGCCTTGGTTAAGAATGGAGCACATTAAACATCCCCAAGCTTTTCTTTACAGTCTCTTGTTTTTGCACAATGCAAATTACAAACATACAGAGTGCTACGTAAGTTTAGAAGTTGACATTAAATCTGTTTGCACAATAATTGGAATCTACTCATTTGTATTGTCCATATATTGAGAGAGAGAGAGAGAGAGAGAGAGAGAGAGAGAGAGAGAGAGAGAGAGAGAGAGAGCATTACCATGTAGCTTTTACAAAATATAGATTTAAGAACAATTAATTTGTTTTATTACTGAGTTGCTTTGAATGCTTCTCTTTCAATTTTAACGTTATTACTTGATTTTGATGAGAGAGAAAAAACAGCAATTGTTTAGATTTGCATCAATAATATATAATTGAGTAAAATCTTCAGTGAGCATAATATTTGTAGCAACTGTCCACGTATAAATAAAATGGTTTGCTAAATTAACATGAAAATATAGTTATCATGTATTAGAGTGTTTGACAATATTGATTATGTTGTAACTTAGGATTTCCCTGTATGACTGAATATTTTTAAAATCTGCATTAAAAATCAAATATCACACACACACACACACACACACACACACACACACACACACTTATGTTCTTAGAAGCACTTCAGAACTGATGGGTTTTTCCCAATAACTACATTAATAAATACAGAACCAGTCAGAATATTCCTTCTTACCATTCGACATAGGATCGGTATATTTCTACTGCAGATAGATAGATACATTTAACATGCACGTTAAAAATAATTACACAACAAATATGTAGCCGTTTTGCTGATATACTCCGTAGGTTGACGAGATAGGTCCTATTTCTCGACATACTCTTTTTCTGCGTTTTTTTCTTCTTCATTAATCTACGATTGCTTCACTCCGATTTGTTTATTCCTTGAGTATAGAATTTAATTAGATTTTTATATCGATCTCCCAGGAAAAGATCACGAGAACACCGAAAGAATATTTTTGTCACATAGTAGTTATTGACGGTAAATGTTTGTAATTACCTTAGATCCAAGTCGATATGTTGATATTCAGGCGTAAAGTAACGCATGAAGACATCGTTGACAAATTTGAGGAAATGTTAATAAGAGTTTTATATATGTATCACATATCTATGCGACATCTAGCAGAAATCAAGACTGACTCATTACAATATTGTTTTCATCCAAAAACATAAATGCAAATAGGTTGACGAGATAGGTCCTATTTCTCGACATACGCTTTTTCTGCGTTTTTTTCTTCTTCATTAATCTACGATTGCTTCACTCCGATTTGTTTATTCCTTGAGTATAGAATTTAATTAGATTTTTATATCGATCTCCCAGGAAAAGATCACGAGAACACCGAAAGAATATTTTTGTCACATAGTAGTTATTGACGGTAAATGTTTGTAATTACCTTAGATCCAAGTCGATATGTTGATATTCAGGCGTAAAGTAACGCATGAAGACATCGTTGACAAATTTGAGGAAATGTTAATAAGAGTTTTATATATGTATCACATATCTATGCGACATCTAGCAGAAATCAAGACTGACTCATTACAATATTGTTTTCATCCAAAAACATAAATGCAAATATTACCTTTAATTCCATCTTAGCTGATATATAACCAATTGTATACTTTGACTCATTTATGGCACCCGTCATTCTGTTATTCATTTCGAAACGCAAATGGACGTGCAATAATAAAGAAAACGTTACATAAATACTCTAATACATTGGTAAAGGAGCAGATACTTAGAGAAGTTAAACTTGATACTGAGAAAGACAAAACCAAGCATATGAAGATGATTGATAACAAAACTAATTGTTGAACATCGTTTATGATTTGGAACATTTGAGCTAAACACACCGATGTGCAAATTGCTGAAAAACTGGAATATTATAATGAAACAGTTATCAATTCAATCGCTTCTCTCTGGAAGAAAATAAATGTTGGGCTTTTGAATGTTCTGAACAATGGTGGCGTAGGACTTGTAGAAAGGGATTTTTTAATTTTTTAAAATTTAAAATGAATCAGTGGCTTGGCACTAGTACTTTTCTGTTTGTTCAAGTTAACATTGATGGATAATTGAAACCTACACCTTTGTGTTCTCTGCTTTTCTTGTTTCTTTTGTGGGACTAAATGGGGATTGCAGTGTTTATGCCCCTAACAGTATTGAAATAATATTTGGATAATTTGCCTTGGGTCACAGGTTAGTGGCATTTTCTTTATAAATTTGAAACTGGTTCATTGTAGTTGATTGTTCGATATTGAACACTTCTATACAAAACATTTATCGATGCCAGTTACGATTAGTGATAATCGTAATATTGTAATGGATCAATAATCAAAATGAGGAGATCTATTTTCTCTTAACTATTTCAGCTATATACATTGTTATGTATATCTGATTTAAATTATATTTGTTTTAATTTACTTGTTTGTTTCTTTGCTAGTTTCTTCTTTTTTTAATTCCCTGTAATTTTATATACTGGAGATGATATTTTTCCAGAAATTCAGTTCAGTTGTTCGAAGACCTAAAAAAAGGAACGTTGTACCTAAGTTGACATAGTTCGTCACCTTAATACTAGATCTGCTGTAAACAATATTATTTATATTAGTTCTTTTTGGGGGGATTTCATATAGAGTAAAACCAAGGCTGTGCTAGAGCATGTGACTTTAGACGTATATAATGTCTACGATGTTTTGAAACATGTATTAATTATAACGAACTTTTGTGATGTGATTTCACAATTCTGGTTTTACCTAATTGTTTTACGCAGTAGCCAGGTTTAATAGTGATGTTTAGAGATATGATTTTCATTTGGGCTATTTCACACTTTGACACCAAGCGTTTATTTTTCTTCTTCTGTTGAGACCAGTTGGAGTTATATTTTGATTATTATTCAAATTATTTGGATTTCTTGAAGATTAATTTTTTTCCCTGGCGAATATTTAAGTGCTTATACAGAATTATTGGATAAAGATATTTATTAAAATTTTGCTCGGAATTAGAACACAGGGGTGTTATTTTCTGAAATTCAACAGAGAACTGTAGATACGTCAGTATTATGCTGATCACAGCATACGTCATTGCCTTCCATTTTGGATTTTCGTCGGGTCTATAACACAAATTAATTATAACATTTTGTTACTAAGACCTCTAAGTTTATATTCTTGGATCATTCTTGGATTTTTGGGGAGATTTTATTCTTAAAACTTTAAGCTCTTTTTCTTGCTTTGACCTTGATTTTCCATAGACAAAAAATTATTTGTTAAATTTGGCAAAGCTTGTTGTCTTCACTTTTTCTTTACTGTTTATGAGAGCGAAAACATGTAACAACATACATTTCATAGCAACAGCAATTTATTTCATATCAGTAATTAGTACACTATTCTTGATGCTCTCAAAATAACCGTAAGCACGAAGAATACTGGTCATTGTCAAAATGATATATATCGTTTACCAAGCTAATGCTTAAAACAATATACATTGTACATATATTTCGGAAGTTTGTGTCGATTCAAATCTCATTATTTGAAGCAGTTTTGAAATATTTGGTATTAAAATGTACTGGAGCTATCAAAGAAAAGTAGACAATGCATCTGTAGTGCTTTGTACTTGACAGTATTCTAATCGATACATTGTTATGTCAGCTAGCACTGACTTTGCAGATGCACAGTTTTATGAAGTATAGATGATACTTCTTTCATATCAGTCTCAGCAGGCAGGCAGGCAGGTATGTATCTTTATGTACGACACACCATTCATATATTTATGTACTACACACCATTGATATCTTTATGTACTACACACAATTGATAGCTTTATGTATTACACACCATTGATATCAGTATGTAATACACATCATTGATATCTTTATGTACTACACAACATTGATATCTTTATGTATTATACACCATTGATATTTTTATGTACTACACACCATTGATATCTTTATGTACTACACACCATTAATATCTTTATGTACTAACACACCATTGATATTTTTATGTACTACACACCATTGATATCTCTATGTACTACACACCATTGATATCTTTATGTATTACACACCATTGATATCTTTATGTACTACACACCATTTACAGCTTTATAAATGACGAGGTGATGCTATAGCTGATGATACAATATAGCGCAAATCTGACGATAAACTTATTTAGCATATTGTGCCTCTCAAGTACATATTTTATCAGTAAAGTTTCGCCATGCATGCGTAGAATTTAAAATTTCGCGTCACCTCGCACTTGCAGCCTATAACAACGTGAATAAACACACACACACACACACACACACACACACACACACACACACACACACACATGCTTTATCTCCAGGTAACAAGATAAATGTTTCCATTTTTATAGAGGCCCCGAGTGGCCGAGTGGTCCAAAGCGCTTTCCGTTACGGACCACTGCCATCTCAGCCCTCTGTCTGCGTGAGTTCGAGTCTAAGATCGGCTAATGTAGTTATGTGAGAAAGCTTGCCAGTAGCTTCTCGTTGGTCGGTGGTTCTTTCCGGGGTTTTTCCCGGGTTCTTTCTCCACCAATAATACTGGCCGCCAAGTATAGCCTATCGTGTGCTGAAAAATGGCGTTAAACCCAACAACAACAACAACATCAATCCATCTATATATATATTATTTAGGGACTGAACAGGCTTTATGTAGATTGATATACATGGGTACATTGTGAGATATGATCAAACTATTTACCCCCACACCCGCCCGAAACTGTTACAACGTTCATATTATATGCATAGACCGCTTTGTGGTTGTCTCTTAACTGTGAACGTCATCGACTTAAAATATTTCTGTCCCAAAGCTAATAAACTGGCAGTACTTAGCTTCCGTTAATGATTTATCTAACTAATGTCAATCGGATCCCTTCAACCAAATTTATAGTTCTTAACGTTCTGAGTAAGTACGTACGTGGTAATACTGATTTGGGTGGCAGCGTCCAGTTTCGTAAATTGGCCCCTGTCATATTTCTTAAGGCTATGATGTGAATTGTTCTAGCTATTATTGTTTACTACTTAAAAATATGGATATATTTATGAACTAGGTGTTTCAGGCTGTTGTTGGCCTTGAAATTAATGTTAGGCATATAGATACACCTTCCAAATCTATTATGCAGTATGTTGATAGTGAAATACCAATATTTGGCTAGGAAGAATAGCTAGCCTCCCATCGCAGTAATTCATGAGTTTGTGGGAAGTAGAATATCTCAGAAAAGAAACAGCTTGGATGACAATTTTTGGCAATTGTCTCAGCCTGTTTAGTACACACAATTTTACAGAACTATCATCTATGAAAATGGCTTGTGTTTGCACTATGAGCGTCATATGGTGTAATTACCTTTTAACATGAACATTGTAGGTATAAATTTGGGGGTGGAGTGCATAAACTTCTTCTGCTATGAACTGCCATTGACTTCTCCGGCCATGTGCATAATATTCGTATGCTTTAATGTAATATAGGTATATAAAAATATGGACCTTTTAGACCTCAATTGTGTATTTGATTTTTTACGATTTTCACCTTGAACAGCGGATGCAGCTTTTGCACAGTGAATCATATTTACCCTTTTGAGGTATTAGAGAATACAGAATGATAATCAATTACTTCTCCTTTTAAGAACTGCGAAATCACCAGAATGGACAAGTTCATTCATACAAGGGGCCCCGAGTGGCCGGGTGGTCTAAAGCGCTTTCCGTTACGGATCACTGCCATCTCACCTCTGTCTGCGCGGGTTCGAGGCTAAGATTCGGCTAATGTAGTTATGTGAGAAAGCTTGCCAATAGTTTCTTGTGGGTCGTTGGTTCTTTCTGGGCATTTCCCGGGTTCTTCCTCCACCAATAATACTGGCCGCCATGTATAGCTTATGTATGCTGAAAAATGGCGTTAAATCCTATAACAATAAGTTCATTCAATGATATTTCCTTTGGTTTATTTCGTCTACAAACAAATTAGATATGAGAAATTTAATAATTAGATATTATAATTAATTATTTCTAGAATCTTTTGCAATAATAATGAATAACGATAATTTTAGACACAGACGAATCTATACATTCTAATGGACTATATGATATTCAGAAACTGGTTTGCCGTTTTATAAGCTTCAATTTATTTTTCCGCTAAACTAAAGGTATTTTATGATTAAAGAGACTCCTTTTGTGAAACCAATAAATGAAATGATCACGAAGGTATAAAAATTTTGATATGCTATTATCGAGATATGGACTGAAATATATTTGCGCTCGCGCAATAGTTATTTTAGATGACTAAAAATGAAAGGGTATTAAGACGATGTGAAAATAAAAGACACGTCACAATGTTATTTTAAGATCATATACTTTTTAGGGTTTCAAAAACAATATTTAACTTCAGCTATGCTTAGATGCTTGCTCCAAAATCCATGACGAAATTTACGTTTATGCATGACGTCAATCTCATTATATATACATGATACTAACGAGCCAGGAGTTTACTAATCAAATTGATTTAATTTAATTGTATTGACACTTGGAACGTCAAATATTTTGCTTGGTAGCAATTCTGGCAAATAACGTTGATGATACTACTATTGATGAACTACCGACAGGTGCACATAAAACCATTCCGAACAATTGCAACAGAACTGCGGATGACATTGTTGTTTATGAGGCGCTTAAGGGTCACTTTTTAAAAGCTTTTGATTCACAAAAATACTGTTAGCCGAATAGATTCATCGCTGATATCCCCTATGTTACATCAGACTCACTTGGAGTATGCGTAAATATATAAACGTGTTCGGAAAATGATGAAACCTATTTCCTAAAGTGACTTGCGCTAGAAGCAGGTCTTTCAAGGTTTTGCCTAAACAACGGTTGTCTATGGATTTATGTTTGCTCTGCCATTTTTATTTTGTGAATGCATGCCAGTAGCTCATCTGGGAACCATATAGTGGATATTTTATGTTAAATATATTTAATTTGTATTGTTTTTTAAGCTTTTTATGATTATGTTTATGAATAATTGTAATTTGTAATTGAAGTTGTACAAAATTTAGCTGATTGTGTGTCTGACTATTCTATGAAACTAATAATGTATTTATGCAGTGACTATATTATATACATATAGATATATAGATAGATGATTTTCCTCTTTAATCAAGTCTATGCTAAAGGTAAACTTTCGGCGCCACATTATTTGACTGTAATCTCCTATACCCTATATTAGCGAGTGTCAGTTTGTTGTTACAATTCATCATGATTATAAATAATAAATAATAATAATAATAATAAATAATAATAATAATAATAAAAATAATAATAAACATTCACGATCAGAAAGTCGTCAAATTATACCTTTTAATGATAAATATGATATATATATCATGCATTTGATTAATGTACATATACATTCTTTTAATTTGTGTAATTGATAATTTTAAACTTTCATGAAAGAATCATTTCGTTTTCGTAGTCTTTTTCACGAGTGAATACAGGTATGTATGTATGTATGTATGTATGTATGTATGTATGTATGTATGTATGTATGTATGTATGCATGCATGCATGCATGCATGCATGCATGCATGCATGCATGTATGTAGTATGTATGTATGTATGTATGACTTTCTTTATTTCCTCTTCAGAAGAGATTTCATTCAGTTAATGTTTCGTAAATACAGAAAGATAGGAACATAGGTTGTCATTAAAGGACTTACATACAGTGCACTATATAGCAACAAAAGTATAGAGAACGTAATATCATAAGACATGCGTGAGAGAACTAATTGCAAACGAGTTATATACGCAACATAGATTAAGAGAGGACAAATAAATAATCGGAAATATTTACATGCAACTGAAACGATTTAAATTGATTATCATGTTCTCTGTCACTTAGAACAGATGTAATTAAATTATTAGATAGAAATTAAATGGGTCCATTTCCTTAATTAATTAAATAAGCATACTATCAGATATCGTTTTCAAGTTCATTTGCTCTTCTGTGAATTGTGTCTATTCCATCAGCCACCACACATATGAATGCCTGCCATGATTGATCATCCAGAATCAAAGATCTCCATTCCCAAAAGGATATGATGTAATGTGTGATTGTCCTGACATAAAAGCCAATGCGAGCCTAGGATGTCTATTGCATTTGTTATGTTTTTTTTTCTTCAAATTATAGTGTTACGCTCGTCGTTTAGGGCTTAGCAGTAGAGTAACATATGCTTGGCTCTGTCTTACAGAGTTAAAAGTTATATTCATTTACTGTTGCAACGGAACACATAGTTAAATAAGCAATGTTAGCGAAAGTCCAAGTTTTATTAGGAATACATTTACCAAGTTTCCAAACTGCAAGTGGTTGAAGATTAGTATGGACACTTGCATAATGTAAACGTTCAGGTCTCATATCAAATTTATATTTCTACAATGATTCTTCGCAGGAGTGATTTTATTGAAGAAACCTAATTTGATTTTATCCACATAACCCTCAATGGTCAACAGTCCAAGTCTGCTAATTGTTGTTTCTGTACAAGAGCGCTGATTAAGACATATAATTCTTCTTGCCGCTTTTGTTTGACATACTTCCAGATCGTATACCTGTGACTGGCTCAAGTTAGACCAAATTTCGCATCCATATGCCATTGCAGGTAGTACTATTTTTGACCATATTGTAGCACTAATAATTGGATTCATTCTATTCTTTCAAATGCCAGTCCAAACAATGGAATACAATACTGACCTTCCTTTATTACAAGAATTTTTAGCTGCAGCAATATTAGAAAGATTTGTGGAGAGAGTGACCCCATTATAGGTTCTAGAAGAAACTATAGGAATCAATTTATCTCCGAGCATGAACATAGAATTTTTGTATGATTTTCTTCTTCGAAAATATGACAATATTGCTTTTATCAGCATTGTACCGGAGGCTCCACTTCGATGCATAGTCATTGAGGGTGCGAAGTAAAACACACATACCATTAAATGACGAAGATAGCAAGGACGTGTCATCTGTTAGTAAAACACAGGGGGATACTCAGAGTGCCAACTTGTATTCCAGATTTTGTTGATTCCAGCAAGGGTATTAGGTCATTTATCATGACTAAGAATAGCCACGCCTATAGCGTACTTCCTTGCCCTAGCCCTTGATGGACAGCGTATGTTTTCAGATGATGCCCGTTGAGCAGAACATGAGCCCTAACGTCTCGAAACGAATTTCTAATTAACCTCCACCGTTTCTCCTTTAATTCCGAGATGGAATAGCCTATAAAAGAGACCATCATGCCACACCGTATTAAAGGCCTTCGCATTGTCCAGGAATGCAGCATAAACGTTTGATTGACCTTCTAATTATTGTGATATTCCCTCTTTTTAAATAAAGTTTGCTTTGATGCCACTGCATTCGCTTCGAAATCCTTGTTGTAATGGGTGAGGGAACCGAATCTTTTGCTGAAAAGAATTAGCCTTTTCAGCAATATTTTTACAAATACTTTTTGAAATACGGGAACAATTGAGATATCTCTATAGTTATTCATATCTAGCCTGTCCCTTTTCCAACCTTTAAAGATAGGTATAATAATTTTGAAATAGGATACGTTTCAAAGGAAATTATGCTATTGTACACATTGCATAAAATATAAATAAGTGATTCACAGGCAAACATTAAATGCTCTGCACATATTTTATCATGTTCACATGATTTATTTGTCATCAGCTCTCTTACAGCCTCTTCAATTTCTTTCTTTAGTATGGTTTCACACATATCCTTATCAGCGCCGTCATCAATATTTGATTCCACAATATGTTTCATTGTTTCTAATTTCAGCTGCAAACGATTCGTTAAAATTAATATCTGGTACTTCAATACCTAAAATATTTAAAAGCTGGCGCCACGCGTCACGAATTAAAGCAGGGTTCCGTATTATTTCTCCTTCCACTTTAAGTTCAGAAATATCTTGTCTCTGTCCCTTCTTATGAAGTCTTACTATTTTGTATAATTTCCTACATTTAGTTCTGCAGCTTTTTCCTGCTCATTGAAGTGTTCTTGTTCGTACTGGTCTGTTGCCTTGTTTAATTGTTTTCTGAATTTCTTTTCGTATTTTTGTATTCGGCATACGTTTTAAATTGTGTTCCACGTGGCCGTTCATCATTTTATCCATAACAATTGTTTTCTTCTCATCTCTTTATGTAGTCCAGCTACATAAATAAATTTCTAGTAAGGTTTTCAATGTGGTAGTAAGGATTTTTTGGGAAGAATTTTGTCAGCTGTATTGCGTAAAACAGTCGCAACAGTAACAAGGGTGTTTTGTGCATCCGAAATGCTATTTACAAATAGCTCCACTGAGTTCAAGTGCTCGTTGATTTCACGTCTGTACCGCTCCTATTGTTCTGAAGAAACCTTTTGCCAGTTAATTGTAACTGGATATCTGGAAAATGTTGATTCCAGGAGTTCCTCTGGAACCAACAACTCTGCTCGTACAGGTAAATGATCAGATAAATTGAGATGATGGTCATCTTCGATATTTGCACTACGGACTAAATCTATTATGGAGGAGGGTATCAAAATGTAGTCAATCAAACACGAGTGTTTGCCGTCAGATGAGCAATATGTATATCCTGGTATTTCAGAAGGGCAAATATCACATGTTGACATTAGATGCATATTTATAAGGAAGAATTGTTGTATGTAACCTTTACTATATTGGCTTTTTGGAATCACTGTTTTGGGTAGCTCCGCATTAAAGCCACCGCAGATAATCACACAACCTTTTTGATTATATTCATCATATAGGCATTCCACAGTTTCCATTATTTCTTTATAGTCTTTATAATCATCTAATGAGGCGTCTGTGGAAGGAAACCACACACAGAACAGAAACAATTTAATAGCGCGCGGGTTAATTTCTACTGCAATAACTGTCGTTCCCAATGTTATTCATAGGACGAACAGGTAATGATTTGCGATAAAACATTGCAGTTCCTCCAAATCCAGAGGGACTCTTTCTTTCCCATAGACATGTATTTATTCTGCTATCCGGTCTCGAAAAAGCCGTACAATCCCTGTCAATGCTTTGAAAAAAATGTAGTTGCTCTGGATAAAGCCAATGCTCGTGTATGCATACAATATCTACCGTATGGAGTAATGAACAAAGATAGGGCGTTATGCCCTTCTCATTCCAAGTCGTTATGTTTAGAGTAGTCATCATTCAGAAAGTACACAAAAACTTTTCCATATGCAAGTTAGAGACAATGACTCATTTTTCTCTCTTACCATTCTCTAGCTAATACAAATTCTGGCCAAAATCCTTGCTGTAAAGTTTTGGTAAGCAGATTTTCAGGAACGGTGACACGAACGGTACAAATTTTTCCTTTCATATTTGACCACTTTTTAAGAATCTTAATATTTGTGATCTTTACTGCGTATTACATGATTTAACTCTTCTGGACCATAGTCTGCTTTAATTATAGATATCAACAATGGTTTTTTTTTTAAAACTCCTCGTCATTCCACTGAATGTCATAGTACTTATTCGCATCTGGATTGGTTTTGAATTATTATTGTTTATATCATTCATGTCATCGTTTTTCAGTGGAGAATTTCTAGTATCAGATTCTTGATGTCGCTTAGTTTTATTTTCTTTTTCATCAATTTTCCTTTATCTTCCCCCATATTGCAGTAGATGATGTAGTGTTTGGGGTTGGTGCTACATGTGATTGCATCAAACCTACAGTGCGATTCTTGAATGTTAGTACCTTAGAGACGCTTATATCGGTATTTATTTTATATTCTTATTGATCTGACAAAATCCTCTTTCGAGATTCTAGATGATGGCTATCAATTACGCCGGTATTCAGAACTGTATTTGGTGTACCAGATGCAGTTGGGCAAGACAATTTAGTCATATTTGCATAATAACAAGATAGCTGTACAAAACGTGTAAGCTGGAGCTGAATTCCACGCATCTGTGCACTTACTGTCTCAATTTGTTTCTCGTTCACAGCTTGTAGCTTTTCGATTATCATTGCCTGGCTCTAAATACATCTGCCATTACTTGTAGATCAGATTCCAAACGCAATTCCGACTCCCTTGACTTATCAATGCACGATTCAAGTCTTTAAATTGTATCATCCTTACTTTGTTTCATCTCACCCAAACAAACGTTGTCCTTTTTCATCCTCTTCATTTCTTCCATAATACTTGCACAAATGACATTTAGTTCATCTTTTACAAATTGTTTTCAGATCAATACATGTTTCATATTGCAATATGGGAATGCTGCTTTCAACAATTTCATCTTGACTATTATTTTCACAATCACCGAATGATGCGTTATCTTCCTCTTGACTGATTCATGTCACTCGACTGACCAATTTCTTGACTAGTTTCTTGAAGATTTTTTAAGCAACTCAGACTGTCTATTCTACTTGGTTTTCTTTTTCCATACCTAGACATGCCATTACTTCGCTAGTTTTACCATCTTCCTCAAGAAAATGAAATATTGTATATATATATATATATATATATATATATATATATATATATATATATATATATATATATATATATATATCGTCTGCTATTTTTCTTTCATTAAAACACTATCAGAACGCGATGTCATGTTCAACAGTCGACCAGAAGGATATGCTGTACTGCTGAGCCTACCAATATCGTGCAAAGAACTACGAATATAACGAAGGGACGTTATGTCAAGATTACTTGATACCAATCGCTTGAATGACTGTTTGTCCAATTTGCCATATTTTTCTCTTATTTCTGCAAGAACGCAGCGTTCTAATTGAGAAGCGCACGGTATACCACTATCAGAATTCTGAGCATCCTCGGTATCATCTTTATCAATTTTTCCTCTCTATTCACTTATCACTTAATCGCCTCTAGATGTTGGGAAATTAGTCAGAACAATATATTCAATGATGAACATGCTGGTTACACATTACTTAAATTTCTTTGTGTTCATATTAGCATTAGCACATGCTGACGCACTTGTCCCAGTTCATATACTATCCACAGACCAGGTTACTAATCAGTCTACTAATCCACTGAATAGTGAGTGAACTCAACTTATCATACATGAAAAATATATACTCATGTATTTTTAAAGTATGTTGTGTATTTGAAGTATTATACATACAGGCTGGAAAGCAAAGCTTCAACATGTACAAACACAGTAGCGTCAACATTTTATAATATAACCTCTCAGCATGTCTCAAATAGCACATATCTCAAAACATGTCTCAACATGACTGCAACTGGACATAAGATTCACATGAAACTTCATAAAACACACGATAGCGACACCATCTTTCATAGCACAATCTATCAAAACGGAGAGGAAAACGTATGAAAGGAAAATTGATTTTCATCGAATTTTCTTGAAATTTTGTTTTTATAAAAATGTGGTTCACATACCATTGTATTGTTAAATTATTTACACAACAGATTTTAATTACTGCATTGAAATACACTTCTCTTTTATTTTTCTTTACAGGCGCCCATAATTTACCAGAGCTTGAACATATGCCGTCCACCTCGCTCGCCATCTTGCATCTAAATGACAATAATCATTTAATTGTGTTAGACCTTGAACAGCGGATGCAGCTTTTGCACAGTGAATCGTATTTACCCTTTTAAGGTATAGAGAATACAGAATGATATTCAATTACCTCTCCTTTTTAAAACTGCGAAATCATCAGAATGGACAAGTTCATTAAATGATATTTCCTTTGGTTTATTTCGTCTTCAACCAAATTAGATATGAGAAATTGAATAATTACATATTATAATTGATTATTTCTAGATCCTTATGTAATAATAATGAATAACGATAATGTTAGGCCCAGACGAATCTATACATTCTAATGGACTATATGATATTCAGAAACTGGTTTGCCGTTTTAAAAGCGTCAATTTTTTCCCCGCTAAACTAAACAAATTATATGATTAAAGAGACTCCTGTTTTGAAACCAAAAAAATGAAATGATCACAAAGGTAGAGAAATATTGATATGCTATTATCGAGATATGGACTGAAGTCTTGTGTAAAAAAAAAAATTTTACATTGAAAGAAATTATTTCAAAATACCACCGCGTGAAACCTTTTAAAATGATTGGCTATATACTATATTTTAGATGACTAAAAATGAAAAGGTATTAAGACGATGTGAAAATAAACGACACGTCATAATGTTATTTTAAGATCCTATACTTTTAAAAGAGTTTCAAAAACATATTTAACGTCAGCTATGCTTAGATGCTAGCTCCAAAACCCATTACGAAGTTTTCGATTTCAAACACAATGCAATCCTAATTTATGCATTGACGATCAAAACAATTACAAACACGTGTTGAATAATGTCAGAAAAAAAAGAAATTCACATTTACATTTTGGTGTATATATTAGAAACGTTCCGTAATGATGGTTACAGATCCGCCAGCGTTTTACATTTAGTACAATATGTTGATGATCCAGTTACTGTAAGAGATTTCTGGACACATTTTCACTCGAAGTACAGCGTATAACACGTGCGTCAGTTACACCGACCACACTGGCTTACTCGTGATTGTCGGATGCGAAGAATAAATACAATACATGAATACATTCTTAAATAAGTCAATTTACAGATTATTCTCTCACTGTCATTAATTACGCTTTCCTACTGCTTACCCTATTATAAAGCTCAATCAAGTATTCTCACTCGAATGTCTGGACTAAGAGTGTTATGTTTTGAAATACACTTTCTGTAGAAAGCATATGAATTTCCACGTAGCGTCTCCCATCCAGAAACAATATGAAATGGTTTCTTCCCATCCACACTCACGTGGTCGACATCAGCGTTGCCATCAGCAACCCAGGTTGATCGGAATGAGAGAAAAGGGTATGTAGATAAAGAACGGGTGAAGACTACATCTGACACAATAACAATCGTTTCTTTTATAGTGGTATGAAGTTTAAGCGACCAAATGCTTCCGTCACGATAGGTCAGTCGAATGGCAAGTTCCTTGGGGTCGACATCAGCATGAAGCAAGGCTGCAAACGGTATAACAGAAGTAGGATCAGATTGTCCCATCAATATCGAGGATCCAAAAGGTATCCAGTCAAGACCATTGGGAGTGATTGGAAGCAACCTCATATTACCGTCTTGGTACATTATGAAAACCTGGCAGAATCCCGACTTAGACCAGGGAGTCTTTTTATAAATCCGAAAATAATCTACCCCTGGGAAGATTTTATCGTTGTGTATTGTTTTCAGTGTCATTGTTTCGTTCATGCGCCACCAGCCATCGACATCTACAACCTCTAGAATGGTTATACCATCTTGGTACACTATCGTCGTCTTATCCATAGACATGCTCCTTCTATTATTCGAAAGAACTTCAATTCGAAGACTCTC
The DNA here is from genome assembly GCA_029339505.1 of Unio delphinus. Classification (NCBI taxonomy): domain Eukaryota; kingdom Metazoa; phylum Mollusca; class Bivalvia; order Unionida; family Unionidae; genus Unio; species Unio delphinus. The sequence goes on along the minus strand of JAQISU010000035.1, from coordinate 12,225,130 downwards.
TTGTCTGAAAGCAGTAATAACCAATTTTATACTGTTTCCGTTACCTTCTTTCCACGCAAAATCTGGTACGTCCCAAGTCTTCCAAGTTATATTTGAATTGACAATCTTGCTTGCTGGCTCCGACCATCGAGACTGTCTACCAAAGTACTGCATGGAAATTTCAACTGTCTGCTGCATTCCTGTCAAATTAATACTAATGATTGATCCTATCTCAGAGTCTATGAGACCATGGCTTGGACCGTCAAGAGAAAACTCAATAATTAATTCATAAGTTGTTAAATTTGATTGCGAGTTGATTGGAAGAGCCGTCACAGACAATAATGCATTGCCAGATGTTTGCTTAACCAATTGAGTCTGAGAGAAAGTTAGGTTTCTAAATAACCACGATGGTTGTGACAATTTACAGTTGGCCCAATTAGGTGTCCTACGATTTGAAAACGTAGTATACCGGGGAAGATTTGCGGAAATGACGAACTTTCGAACGCTATCATGAAAGATGGGAATATTTATATTTTTATCTTCTGCACACGAAGTATTTTTGCTCTTTTGAACCAGTTTACCTTTCGATGTATAAAGGCCCATACCGCTGTGTGCAAAGGCGTGGTCATATAATATGTCGTCAAAACAAAACACTGTACAATCTAAGGTGTTCTCATCTTGATCTGTATACATTATTAGTACAATCTTATCAAGCTCCACGCCATTATCGTTAGCCTTGTCAACATACAGATTTAGCCGATGTCTTCCTGATAATAAATAAACGATGGAACCTAAAGGTTCATTTGATTTAAAATCTATCCAATCAAGACCATCTTTTTTAAGAGGCTCCTTTACCAATTTTGCCAGCTTTATATGGTCAATTGAAACTGTAATCAAAACCGTGGCGCCATCACTGGAATACCACACGACTTCAACGGCAACATCAGTTTGTGTCATCAAGCAAAAGTCAAATGAAACATTTTGTCCACTAAATAATTTAATTGTCGCATTGCCCGAAGCTTCTGACCGAGGTATGACTTGTTTTCCTTCAAAATAAATTGCATTCTCTGCTTCAATAACGTAGAGGCTGGCTTGAATTGATATTAGTCTATAAAGAAAGATGAATAACACAGTACAACGTTGTGGTATCATTGTGTCTTGTTCCACACGATGAAATCAAGTGAAGTAGCAGGGCTCTCAGCGATGGTAGAACTACGTATAGGTAACACTTCAGTCAGTAGTCCTGGTCGAACGATTATATATTCAATCGCAATCTTATCCACGCAAAGAGCAATGCACTTGATTGCTTTTCTTTGTTCCTTCTAAACTTGATCGCAACAATTCATGGTTCCAGCAAACTAAGACACTGATCGGGACCTAACACTGCAATAAGTTCTATTTGGTTTTGTACACATTTCGAAAACTATATTATGAACCTCACAACAAAATCCACCCACCTTAAACTGATTGGTTGTGTCCATGTCCAACAGATATAAAATGTACGCCCACACGGCTATGTGTACAGTAAACTAAATTTAAAATGAATTGCAATGTACATTATTTGTACATGCCACGTGTGTTCATGCCAGTTACTCCTTTAAGCGTGTAATGTTTGTTTAATGAATTTAATTTTGGCATGACATAATATTATTACGGTCTGCTTATATTAGGATATTTTAACAATGAAAACAGTTTTCATATAAAGCTATCGCACCAACAATGAAAACATAAGAAGAAGAAAAAAACACTTCAGTCTGATGGAAGATGAATAGATCTTACCGTGGTGTAATCAGATCATACATTGTGTAAACCATAAACAAATCTTTCATGCAGGTAATGTTGTATATTTTTCACTTTGATTCAGATCTATTATAGAGTATCGATGAAGTCTGATTGCATCATAGCAAGACTTTGAAACGAGTTGCAGTTATATCTTGGTCTACTCTACTTTCGTTTTAACTGTAAAGACATGAATTAATTTAAATTGTATGATTCAGAACTAGCTGTGGTTTACATCAATCTCATTATGCATACATAATACTAACGAGTCACTAACCAACTTGATTTAATTTAATTGTATTGACACTTGAAACGTCAAGTATTTTGCTTGGCAACATTTGTGGCAAATAACGTGTATGATACTACTATTGGTAAACTACCGACAGGTCCACATAAAACCATACCGAACAATTGCAACGGAAACTGGAGATGCCATTGTTGTTTATCAGGCGCATAAAGGTCACTTTTTAAATCTTTTAATTCACAAAATACTGTCTGACGAATAGATTCATAGATAATATTCCATATTTTACATCAGACCCACTTGGAGTATGCTTAAAAGAATAAACGTGTTCGGAAAATGAATAAACGTGTTCGGAAAATGAATGGCGTGTTCGGAAAATGATGAAACCTTTCTATTTCCTAAAGTGACTTGCGCTAGAAGCAGGTCTTTCAAGGTTTTGCCTAAGCAACGATTGTCTATGGATTTATGTTTGCTCTGCCATGTATATTCTGTGATTGCAAGCCATTAGCTCATCAAGGAACCATATAGTGGATATTTGATGTTAAATATATTTAATTTTTATTGTTTATTAAGCTTTTTATGATTATGTTTTATGAATAATTGTAATTTGCAATTGAACTTGTACACAATTTAACTGATTGTATGTCTGACTATTGTCATTATTTTGGTAACGAAAATTATAGATAGCTATATTTTACTTTGTAAGTATAGACTAAATATTCAGATCTTTATCAGTGCCAACATATTTATCTTAGTTTGTGCCAGGTGCATTGGAATTCCCCCAGTGAGTTTTGCCGCACATATTGAATAAACACTGTCTGTATATAACATTACCGATTAAGACCTTTTGTCTTCCTCCATTGTCTCGATGTCCCAACCTCGAAGTGCTTCTTTTATAGAAAGACATGAAAATTATGCCACACAATAGTAATTATAGTAATCTTACTGCAGGCTGTACCTGTATTCATTTCATCGTAACTTTCTATTAAACTAATAAATTATTCATTAAGTGACTATTTTATATACATATAGATATATAAATAGATAAGTTTCCTCTTTAATCAAGTCTAAGCATATGGTAGACTTTCGGCGCCACATTATTTGACTGTAATCTCCTATACCCTATATTAGCCAGTGTCAGTTTGTTGTTACAATTCATCATTGTATCAATATGACTGCTTACATTAAAACTAGTACTACTACTCTATTGAAGATACTACTACTACTACTACTACTACTACTACTACTAATAATAATAATAATGTTAAAATCAGAAAGTCGTCAAATTATACCTTTAATGAAAAATATGATAGATATCATGCATTTGTACATGATTAATGTACATATACGTTCCTTAATTTGTGTAATTGATAAATTTAATTTTCATGAAAGAATCATGTTCGTTTTTGTGGTCTATTTTCACGAGTGAATGTATGTATGTATGTATGTATGTATGTATGTATGTATGTATGTATGTATGTATGTATGTACGCATGTATGTATGTATGTATGTATGTATGTATGTATGTATGTATGTATGTATGTATGTGTGTGTGTGTGTGTGTGTGTGTGTCCATGTGTATGTGTGCTTATATGTAAACCGCATCAACAATATGAAAGAGAAGTATGGTGTCCACACATTTACAAGATGAAAATATTCAACAGAGGATTATATATTTGTCTAATTCAATTTTGTATTAATATTACTTGTTTTAATATGGCTCAGTTCTCTTTAAACATTACGAATGCCACAGCGAATGTCAGTAAAGCAAGAATATATTGATACAAGATTAACTATAATGTGATATTAGTTTCATTCAGAGAACTAATTTCAGAGTTGATTTCTCTTCTTGTGGAGGTTTAGTAGCAAGTTACCAAATTGAGAATATGATTATTTGCTGTTCTTTAACTTAAGGTAGCATCATATGGCAGTTATTACAAATTAATGATACTTATTATCAGGTAATTACAAGCAAGATAACTAATTTGCTCATAATTATCGGACAGAGTTAAGGGTGGATACAATTATTCTATTAGTAGTCTTATGCGCAGGCTTGTTTCTTTTCTTTCGTAATGACTACTAGCGTAAAAGTGGAAATATTAAGCTCTGTAGCCACATCAAGCTAGTTGAAGTGATCACTGTCTTTCTTTTACTGGTCGATGATCTGAAATGCAATGGATGATCCTTCACCACGTCGGCCATAACCGCTAAGTTGAATCTACTTTTTTCAAACATATATATAGTCGATCAAAGATTTAGATTTACCATCGACTGTGTACAAGTTAAATGCAGCGGCTCCAAACTCCTATGACACGTCGGACATGCCAAGCAGTTTCAAAGCACCACGAAACCCAGATTAGCATCAGAGAACAGTCATCGACGTATTTAAAAGGGTCGTGGGGTAGAATCATTTAGTCAGCATTTACAGCAATCCTGCTTACCCTGGTGGATTACAGAGGAGTTCAAATGTTGTATCGTGCTCGGAACATCCCTGCTTCCTTAAATAAAAGGCGTATCTTCCCAAGGTGCACAATGCTTACAAGAACTAGCCACATACACGCTGCTCCAATCCATTCGAGGCAATATTTCCAGACGTCAAACCAAACTGGACGGCATCGATCATCAATGACAAGCCGATTTTTGACAACGTATGGCCAGCAGAATTTGGCAACAAGTATTTGTTTTGTGTCAATGGCGTCTTTCCAAACATTGTCGGTTATTTGCCTTGGACATCCAAAACGTTATGTGAGTTAGTGCACACCTTAAACTGGCGTTCAAACAAACATGGCATTACCCTTTTCGATGCCAAAAAGACACAGGCATCGAGTTTCTGAACCAAAGAGAATTGAAGAAACAAGGCATCCATTTATTCTCCATGGAGCAACACGAACCACCATCGTAAAGCGTTTTCAACACACGTTTAAAGAATGCATGTGGAAATATTTTACACATGAACACACCCTCCAGTACATCAAGTGCATCGACTTCTTACTGTGTCCTGTCAAATCATACAATCAATCTTATCATGGGAGAATTGGAGGCGCCCGACAACGAAGTGACCGTAATTTGAATATCCCCTACTTCCCCAAAGAAACTGGGTCTCTCAGCGATGTGAGATTGGATGCGCATTACAAAAGACAACTACACCTTCGACAAAAGACATTGACGGAACGGGACCACCGAATTGTTTCATGCCTCTGGATAAGTGTGTGTCCGTAAACTTCACGTCTAAAACCTAGATGACAATGTCTGCGAAGTGTTAACAGGAAGTCAAAACAAAGTGGAGGGCACTCATCATACATGTCACGGCTATGTAGCTAATGCATGTCCCCATATCATTGTGCTTACAAATTGTATTTCTTAGTGAATGACGTTGTTTCCAAATTTGTTTTTTATGGTACCTTCGATGTTGTTTCCAAATTTGTTTGGGTGGTGACTTTGATGATGTTTCCAAATTTTCCTCAGTGGTGCCTTTGACCGCCAACACGAGCTCCAAACTAATGTTGAAACAAATCGCTCGTCACACTCTCTGAAGGCAAATATACAATGACACTGATTTTCTGTACCAAGCTTACCAAAAACAACTAAAGTAAAGATATATCTATATCTTCATGGTTGAGAATCTAAACCATTGCCAGTATCGTGTAACGTTTTAATTACATTTTTTAAAGAAGGCATGTGAAAATATTTTACAAATCAATATACATTTAGATACATCGACGTCTTACCGTGTCTGATCAAGGCGTACAATCAATCTTATCGATCGAAGAATCGGATGCGACCTTGAATAATTGACTACCGACAAGCATGTGTGTTCAGAACATCTTTTACGTCCCCCAAGAATCGTGGTCCGCTAAAGATGGGTGATTGGCGCACATTAGATAAGCCAAACGCACATTTTGACAAAGGTAGTTTAACGAGTTGAACCACCAAATGTTTTTCGTTTCACTGGACGAGTGCGTAGGAGTCATTCTCGAGACGCGAGCGATGAAGTGTTATAATGCAATAAAATTCTCATCATGAGGTTGAAACGATTGCTTCCATGTTCGACTAATAGTTTAACGAAACCCTAGCCATAGAAAACAAACTTTTCAAGATCGAGTACCATAAAATGTTTCATCGTCTCATGTATTTGTTGGATGACAAATTGGCCCCATTACTTTCTGTCATGTGTTGTACATTATTTTGGGTGTAGTCACATGTAAGGTTCCCAAGGGAGTTATTTAAATCAACAAGGACAACTTAATAGAATTTTAATTTTCCCGGTCGATTTATCCTAAGAAATGAATTTGATGATTGTGTATCGTGATATGGTGAAAATTATGACATGGTTGGAAACAAAGCCACGCCGTTTTTGAGAGTCATTCCTTTCAAAGCGGAATTAGCCATGTCTACTTACAAACACATTAAGCTTACCGTGAATGGGTTCATACTAAATATTTTCCTGTCAGTAAGTAGTATTTCAACAGCGTCAACATTGGTATATAGATCTAGGACAAAATATTCCTAAAGAAAAACTTAAGGTGAAAGTACATTATTTAGAAAGATTCTCTACAGACTTGTAAGTCATGAATCCCGTATACAGAGGAGCCACTCGGTAACGAGAAATATGCCCAAATATGCGTTCCTTCGATAGCCTCGGTCTTAAAACCAATGGTGACAATTTGACTGCACGGTTTGAAAGATATTGCTTGTACAAAATAGATAAGTGTCTCCTAAATTTCATCATCGACAAACAATATCCAAAGATTCCTTCTTAAAAGCAGGCAAAATTGTCTTGTGCCAAACTGGGAAAGACCGTTTGGCTTGTGACATTAGGCTTGTGCACAATGGCGCACATTAGATAAGCCAAACGCACATTTTGACAAAGGTAGTTTAACGAGTTGAACCACCAAATGTTTTTCGTTTCACTGGACGAGTGCGTAGGAGTCATTCTCGAGACGCGAGCGATGAAGTGTTATAATGCAATAAAATTCTCATCATGAGGTTGAAACGATTGCTTCCATGTTCGACTAATAGTTTGACGAAACCCTAGCCATAGAAAACGTGATGATCTAAATTCACAAAGACATAATAAAAGAATAGCCAGTGATTTAGACGTCTCTGTTTACTAAGAAAGGGATGCACCGAGATTCTAGCAAATACTCAAAATCCGAACTGTATCTATTTGTCATGCCATCTAGTCAAAATAGGCGATTTTTGCTTTACACTTTTCGCTGTTGCAATTTGGCAGAATCCCTGCAGAAGCTCAAACGTGATGATGTATTTTTCAATGCCAATGTATAATGCAGTCATCGACTCTTTGCAACGGAAACGAATCTTGTTTGGTTACACAATGTATTTTCTATTGATGGTGTAGATGCGGAATGTATGATCCAGTTTCGAAACAATTAAATATAGGGAACTCCAATCACTTTTTCTCGGTTGCATCAAATCTTTCTCCAGCAAATACTTAATTTCTTTTCTGAGCGATGCCTGTTTGAGAATGTTTATCATGTGAGGACGTTGTTGACTGGAATCAACAACGTCAGCGTCATGGTAGATTTTACATGTTCGTGTAGGAGCATATGGAAACAATTGCTCATATTCAAGTGATCGCTGTTTAGTTCATTCATTTCCTGTTGCTGCGGATGTGAAAGTTTAGATTATTCATAATTTCTGAATTATGAAAATTGGCTATATCAGCTTCATTTGCAGTCCGATTACATTCCATCACTTAACTCTCACTGTAAGAGACTTGTACCTTTATATATATCTACTTCCTTTTTCTTTAAAAGAGGTACACTTTTTAAGCATCTTTATAGTTTTTTCTTTATGTCATCCACAGCCGCCAGTTTAACTTCTTTACGTATCTGCTCGGTAGAGTATTTATGTTATGTTATCATTATTACAGGACGTCCATTACTTTTGGAATGAATCGCGTCTAACAGAATGACAGGTGCCCGAAATAAGCGAAGTTTAAATCAGATATCTAAATTATCTATAAGCTAGGATGGATTCAATGGTAATATTTGCAGTTACATCTTTGGATGAGTGCAATATTGTAACGAGTTATTCTAGATTTCTGCTTGATGTCGTATAGACACTACAATAAAACAAATAATACATCTCATTAGCACTTCATATTATCACACAATAATGTCTTCAAGCGTTAATTTCCGCATAAATATCCGAATATCGACTTGATTGTTCGGTGGTGACATAAATATGCATTCAAGAACTAGTTTCTGACAAATATTCTTTCGGTGAATTAGTATTATTTTCCTAGATGATCGATATAAAGATCTAGTTACATTCTATATTTAAGGAAAAGATGAATTTGACGGCGACAATCGTAGACTGTTAAAGTTTGATGACATATGTTAAGCTGCATTCCAAATCTGCTATGTTTATGTCTCAAAGCTGAAAAAGTATTTATGTTTTCATGCATTGGGAATCATAACAAATCGTAATTAACAAATGTGAGCCACACCCATTTTAGATCCCACATAGTTTGCATTCAGTATTAAACATTTGACATCTTGTTCCTTTTTATATTATAATAATATAGTATAATAACAACAGAACAGTTTCGGCTATTACAGTAAAACATAATTCTTAGATACAAAAGTGAATAAGAGACAATAACTCAAATTTGTTAGAACGTTATGAAGGATTCGCATGTCGTATCAACGATTCACATGTCTTATCAAGGATTCACATGTCTTATCATGGATTCACGTGTCTTATCAAGGATTCACATGTCTTATCAACAGAAAAAGCGTATATAAAGCACTAGGATCAATCTCGTCAAGCTACGCACTTGACGCAAAATGATACAAGCGAAACGGCTACAGATATTCTAAATAGAATCTTTAGAAATATGACGATCCTATGTCGAATGTTAAGAAGGAATCTTCGACCTGGTTCTCTATTTATTAATGCAGTTTGGGGCAAAAACAACCATAGAGTTCTCAGACATTCAAATACATAATAACACTTTTCCCCATGTCAAATTTAGCAAACTATTTTATTTATACGTGGACAGTTGATAAACGTATTCCATCCATTGAAGATTTCTCTCAATTTTATACAAACAATCCAACTCTAAACTATCGTTTGTTTTCATCAAAACCAAGTAAATATAATTTAGTTGAAAGAGAATCATGTCAAAGAGGCTTAGTCATTGGATAAATTACTGTTAATTAATCTTTTTACAAAACAAATATATGTTACGGCTCTCGCCTCCCTCTCCTCTGTCGCTCTCATTATTTGTACAAAACAAACAAAACAAAGAATCCAGTTATTATGCAATACATATTGAAAGTCCACTTCTAAACTTGCATGACACTTTGTATGCATGTAATTTGTATTGTACCAAATAGGAGAATGTAAATAAAAGCTTCAGGATGTTTCTGTGCTCCTTACTTAACCCAGGTCACGATGACCCTTCAATTAAAATTTCTAGCTCAATCTTATGTGATCGATTCGAATAGAATCAGTCCTTTGCTGTCATCAACATAACGTAAATTAGATATAATAGAAACCGAATCATCTTAAATGCATTCGCAGTCCTTATAAATAAACAACTGGTCTTATAATCTTTTTCCAAAATCTAAACAGCAACATAGTATTATTGTGGACCGGGTGTTTGAATACAGACGATTAATTCCCTATTTATGCTTTACTTATTTACTGACGTAGCGTAACAATTAAACCTACAATATAACACAAACATTCAACAGAAAAACAAGCAAGAAATATAATAGACACACTGCAATACAAGATTCCCACCATTCATTCTCAAAGCAAATATCATGCATAATTATACATTATTTACAATCCTTGCCAGAACGAATAATTGAGGTAAAAGAAAAAAAAATAGATGTCAATATATATTATACAAGTGCTACAAAATGGCAAAAGCTGATTTCTATAATGATTTCTCATAGACAGAATTGATTGAAAGGAGGGAGGGGTTAGTAATGAGCGCCAACATGGAATGCACCAAGAAGCATGCAAGACACGTAATATGATAGTGAACACTTATTTTTTCTCTCACTGTGCCTACTATCCTATCCTTACTGTAATATGTCAAAAGGGTCTATTTACAGAGCAAATAGAACCCTCTAGTGAAATCTCCTAAAACGTCACTTATTTTCCCGTTATTTCTAAGGACTTCTCGACAACAACTGTTGTCGATTTGAAGTTCTAACAATACGCCTATACTGTATATAATTTTTCTTTAATCAATGCGTGCCCACAAATATAACATCACATTTATATCGAAACTTCACAACGACATGGTTTCTCCTTATGGTGTTTGCTTAACTTGGCCCCAGTAATTCATGCTATGAAAATATAATTACAACCAACTCAAATACAGATAGCTATTTTCCTACTCTATCCCTAGAACACTCAAATCATGAAAGCCTCATTTTGATGCAATTATACACAATGTTGACTATCATGGCAACAATAAAAAGCGTCTCCAGATAATAGAATAATCCTTTCTCAATTATTCCATTCCACATCATTTCAGTCCCAATCACATACAGTTCAAAATTAAGATACAATTGGATTTTAATATGAACTACATGGTGACATGCCCACTCATTCGGCTCTGACCCGAACCCACTACGAAACTTATCCATGAAATCATGAAATGTCGTCAGCACTGAACTTTGTAGCGTTTGCTCCTATATATTGGTTGATTACTCGTGCTGAGGAATATTTCCACATGACGCACAAACTCCCCAGAACAAAAAAAAAACTAATCACTAAACTACAATATATGTATAGAATGGAAACGTAAATAAAAATGGCGCACACTCCATATGTGTTATAAAACGTTACCAAGGAAGATCCAATAAATGATGAGAGAGGTGTGTTAATGGTCTCAAAATCTACTATATTCATCAATAAAAGCACAGTATTGACTTATATGCCTCTTCAAGTCCCACTCACTTCGTAAAAACTAAGTGCAATAAGAATGACGGCTGCATATACGCACTGATATTGCTTCATGATACATCAGTACATTATAGAACTCAGTAAAAGTTGGGTTGTAAAATTTAGCAGTAAAATTGTGGCAATTAATAAAAAGATACATAAAATAAAAGTCTTAACACTTTTAAAAACTGCATATAATAAAGGATAAAGGCTAAATGAATAATCTTGTTTTCTCACATCATCATATGTTGCACTTTGCATGTATATGCCTTCATTAATTTCGTCTACATCTGAATCTTGTTCCGCTTGCGATGTGCTTGAAACAAATATAGCATCATCATTGGTATCATCTTTGGTATCAACATCAGTGACTCTTGCAATTTTTCTCTCATTTCCCTTCGGTTTCTCCATATCATGTACCTCTGATAAGTTAAACCCGGCCTTGAACTGGTGTTGTCCTCATTTTCATTATCTAACATGTCTTGTGCATTATCAAAACTATTTTCAGATTTTCTCTCAATATCTACAGCATCTATAAAATCATGTTGAGAGAGAGAGCATTTTTCTTGTTTTTTAACGAATATCTCCCAATACATTCAAGTGTTTATTTATTTGAAAGTATTTTTAAGTAGTATATTTTCATTTCAGTCATATTGTAAATTTTTATCGAACTTGTCCCATGCACTATAGATTCCTAAAATGCTCACTCTTTAGATGAACATGGGTTAGAAGTGATCACGAGAGCCTATACCAAGTCACGTACTTAGCGCATATTAGCTCTGATTTGTACTCACTAGACCCATTAAGGCTTAAACAAGCGAAATATAGAACTGATATATAAGCGAGCTATAAGTGTCCATACTCCTGGTATAAATGATTTAAACGAATATATGAGCAACAAATATTAGAAACACAAAATTCATACTTGAAAATTCCAAACATAGTAATTACACCACACCACAACTGATCACTTTGTCAATATATCCATATATCCACAACATGTTTTAGTGAATATAGTCCAATTTGATGAAAACCTGGGAGCTCCAAAGACCTATGACTTGCCCTGAGGTTGCCATATTGTTTTCTCTCATTCCTGGTAAGCCTACATGTCTGTATTTTCAGCATATTCGCTAAGGACATAAATTTAGCGAGTATCATTTTATGAATTTCTGATAATACACATGACAGGTATGTTTTCCGGTTCTAATTCAGTTTTTCCAAATGCGATATTACATCCTTTTGTTCGAATTTATAATATCAATTTGCTAGTAATGGAATATTGATTCCTAACATCATTGCGAATACTGTAAGAAAAGTTTGTTTTGTGTCCAATATCTTGATTTAGTCATTCTTACACAAATCAGAAGCGAAATAACGTGCACACTCGCTTGTGTATATGATGTCAGAGACAATTATGTAGCTAACTATTCGGTGTCAACTAGTACACCCAATCGGTTTTGTTTTCGGGGATCTGTTCTGCGAATATCTCATATATTGCATCACATTGGGACCCAATATTCCGCTCGATCTCCCAATCCGTTCCACTTTATTTTTCGAAAGGAATCCAAATGTAGGATATTTCTAGTTTCCTGTTCGGAAACTCTGCAGCATATGTATTACCAAGGCCTTAGATCCAAAGCGCATCATGGATCTTGCAAAATTCTCTGGTACTTCGCAGTGTACAATATTTGCTGCTTCATCTATGCTAGAATGAAGCGATGCATCCAAGAATACTTTTTTCTGTTTCTACAATATCCGCCTAAATTTGTCTAATTTCTATGTCCGATGAAATTTCGTATACGGAAATCGGATTGTACAAAAATGAGTTTTCCCTTCTCTGCGTAGAAATTGTCAGCAATTTCTACTCGGAACGCATCCCCGAAAAACGATTCGTCATGCCATAACCGCAGTGGCCTCGAGTCGTTTTCTTTTGCAAGCCCAGTTCAGCATTTTTCTATTGCAAACATTATTGCTTCGGTGTTCCAAACTGGCTTACACATTGAATATTCGTACATGAAAATAAATCTGGACGATTTTTCTGTGATGTTAAATATTTGTCGCTATTTGGTCTTTGATAATAGTTAAATGAATACATATCTAAGAAAAAGCACCAACGGCTTTTGAAAAGACTTCCTTAAGCTTATGAATAATTCCGTATATAAGACAATAATTGAGAATAGGCGAAAACGATTTGTAGCCGAAAGTTGTTCGTGATAGTGAACCAAATCAGATTCAAAACGTCTATTTCTGATCCGTTATTTGAATCACGAAATAAATATGAGTGTGGACTTATTATTGTTAATAGTAAACGATCTAACATCAACTTGACAAATTATATTGGCTCGTAAATACGTGACTTGTCGAAGCTGCTAATGTGTGAATTTTGTTGCGACAAGATGAAATCCTTCCAAAAAGATGGTTCCAAGATGTTTTATACCAACATCAATTCTTTACTGATACCTAACCACCCCTAAAATTTATTGCAACACGCACTCTCACCAAATAATTCGACAACAACACTGTATTTGGAGAAAGAGAAGAGAGTGACGTACAGTTGCAGTAGCAGAATATGATCGAGAGGTGGACGGGGTAATGCAAATAATGAGGCAATATAACAAAGACAAGAGAGGATTACAGAAAGAAAGTGAAAAAGAGGACGCGGATTTTGAATTTAGAATACAAGAACTAGGGCTGTCACGTGGAATGAACGTTTCCACTATACTCACCATTTCAAGTTTCTAGGCTTATTAGGCTGGTTACCATATTGTAAGGAAAAACAAGCTAGATAAAACAAAATGTTCCTGAAAATTTAATATACCAAGACAACATTGGGCTTAGTTATTACAAAGAGGACTGTATGAAAAGCCAGTTACATCTACATCTACACTTCCCTGTCAGTACAGCAAAGTACCGATTATGATCTGGATAAAGAATATCTTTTATATGATTATGAGTTCCTACTTGAGGCTTATCGACACATTTGTAGGAGGTATAAACGAGAAACTTGGTTTCAAAGCAAAATACAGACATTAAAATTCTCAAACATGTTTCTAGTTTTAAGCACAATTTGTCAAACGTTTGTGAGGTTTCAAAATATAACCTACACTCATTCAGAAATAAATGAATTTACGGTGTGACAAAAATATAAGTGAAAACTAATTTGTTGCCTGATGATGAAGCTTCGTCTCTCTCGCACAAACCACAAAATCCTCTCTACAGGCTAAGTGCCATGGTCCTAACGCAACGTAATAAAAAAAGTTAAATAACTTGTGTTATCAATATTCCTTGGAGGCGAAATAAAAAAACGACTTTGTCATATAAATATGTTAACGGAATTTGTTGATAGAGATAACTTTGTTAATCATGCAGTCTGATTAGTTGTGCCTATCCCACACTGTGATGATTCAAATGATGGAATGCGATCGGACTGTAGTGACGATGGCTTAACCAATCTTTGGTAATTCAGAATGATTGGATCTGGACGAGAAACCAACATTGACATTCACAACTACAAGAAAACAATGATTAAAAATAGTTATTATTTGAATGTGAGCACCTGTTTCTAGTACATAAACTTTATTTAATAGTGAAATTTCAAAGGATAAGACAAAAATAAATATTGTTTGCACATAACCACTACACGAGTCACCACAAACACATCAACAATTCGATGTTTGAGTTAGGTTTTTTCAGGACCTTAATCATTAGCAGTTTTTATCCATCATTCTATGATTATATGAGGCTTAATTCTTGGCAAACAATTTGCTTGTTGTTTTACACTGGATGATCACCCCCATTTGCGTCTTCTTAAATCAATACTGCTCCAACCCCAACATCATTTGCATCAACATTTTAGTTTAAATTATTGGCTGATCTTCGAAGCTTTAAGAACTGGCGCGTTCTTAAGTATGGCATTTAAGTTATCAAAATAATCCTGACATGCTTTAGTCCAAAGAAACTTGTTTGTCTTGTTCAATACATATGTTAGAGGTCCTGCAATTATTAAATGTTTGGAACAAAATTGCCTATAGTATCCAGCCTTAAGTAAATTTCACAACAGTTGCGTTTTACTAACATGGACATAATTCAGAGATAGCCAGGACTTTACAATCCGTAGCTTTCCACGATATGTCCTATAAATTTTACAATAGTACGGTAGAACTGACTTTTGAATAAATAATTGTCAAACTTGGTTCATTGAGTCTGTCAAAGAATTTCCAAATTATCGCCAAATTATCTTTCCATGTGTGGTTGTAGATGATGATATCATCGATATAAGCATGGCAATTATCTAGACCAGAGGTGATCATATTTGTTAGACGTTGAAAAGAATTTGGCGAACCCGTCATACCAAACGGCATCACTTTATTTTGATACAGTCAATCTGGCGTCCCGAATGCTGATATTTCTTATGCACTTCCGTTAGCTAAATTTGCCGTAATCCTTTCAGCAGGTCAAATTTGGAGAAATTCATGATATTTTCGATTTTATCAACGCATTCAAAGTCTTTTGGAAATGTGAATGACCGTGTTTTGTCACACTGCTTACCTTTCTTTAATCAGTGCATACACGGAAGGTTTTATCTGGTTTCAGAAAAAGTACACATGGTGAACTCCAATCACTTTGACTGGGCTCTATGAAATCAATTTCAAGCAAATACTGATTTTTTATATATAAGTGTTTCTGTTTGAGAGGATTTGTCATGTGTGGGTGTTGTTCCACAGTTTTTGGGAATTTGCAATTTCAACGGCATGGACAATATTGTTTGTTCTTGTATAAACATGTAAAAAAAAGTGCTTATTTCTAATAATAAATGTTTAAGTTAATTTCTTTCCTACCTTTGTAAATGTGAACATTTCTGGTCCTGATCGTTCATAATTTCTTCATTCCTAAGATATGACACACCTAAATTAAATTAACTTCACTTAATGTTTCAATGAGGGGACAGGTACAACTAACTCAAATGCATGTTTAAACTAGCTATCTTTCCACTATACTCCTTTAACATGTTTATGTGACAAAATTTGTTTTTGAGTATGTATGATGTAATTGGAATCGTTTACTTTCTTGTAATATGTGATGTAACCATAACTTTCTTTGTTGTTAGCTCTTGTAACTGTGCAAGCTGGATATAAATCAGAAAAGGCTTGTTTAATATCGACGTTCTGATCCTAGCAAGGCTTGTCAGCTACAAGTGGAATAATCACAACCTTGTCTCCAGATTGATCGTTGCCTAGTAATATATCAATGCCCTCAATGGGTAAAGAAATCACCCATCCAACTGTCACGGGTCTTGATACAATTTTTATGACACATTTACACAATGGAGAGGAACATTAAGCGACACTCTACTCTCTGAATAAGAATACTCCCAATAGAAGAAGACATTTTTAGAAAAAAGCAAAGCACATAACAACAATAAAAGACTCTGAGAAGCTCCTGTATCCTTTAAAATTTTAATATGGATGTGATTGGCCAAACCGGCCAAGAGTGATATATAATCTATCACCAAGAATAGTTCATAAATGTATTGCTTTCAATTCATGAGCGTGACCTTGATCTCTCACAAATAAGAGCATTTGGGGTAGATCTGTCTTGCATTTGATGTTCTATTTCAATTTGTAGCAATCCGAAATAATAATAATAATAATAATAATTATAATGATAATAATGAGGACTTTGTATATCGCATAATCATTGGAAGCTCTAAGCGCTTTGCAACATGTATGATGATATATTTACACCAACAAAAAAACACATATGAAATTAGAAAACATAAAAAAATGCTGAAAATGTTTATGGTAGGAATCATTATTAGGTCTTTAAATTTGTTCTTGCATTTATGAAAATTAGTGTATGATGCGCCTCTAAATGGTTCCTAACAATTTAGCCATTTCCTCAACAAAAGTTCACTTTAGCGCTTTATCTAAAATGTGATAAACGATATTGCAAAAATGTCAGGCAGAAGAGGAGAAAGAAGAAGTACCTAAAATAAGTATGCCAATAATACAGGAGAGCTATTTGTCTCCTATATAATGGGGCGGCATTACCTCCTCCACGTATTTAAAAGAGTGACATTTCCTTCCCCACGTATTTAGAGGGTTGGCATTCTGTTCTCCACATGCTTAGTGGGGTGGCATTCCATGCTCCACGTATTTAGTGGGGTGACATTCTATCACCCACGCACAACACAATAACCTACAGTTATATCAGTTCATTCAAGCGAAATTTACAATCGCATGGTGACGAAAACAGCATTAATTTTTTAAAAACGAGATTGATATCCAGGTGTTGTCAGTGGAAAAAAAACTACGTTTTTCTAAAATATCGCATTATTGACCACCAGAGTCTGAATCGACGCATATCTCTCACTTTGTTTACCGACGTTCTGAAATTGTTATGATTTGTATTTACAGCTTGTGTTTCTAGCCTCGAAAATACTTATTGCTAACTTAATAAATAAACACAAGACACATTATGTGGTTAAAGTGGATGCAAACAATCAGACTATAGCAAAAAAAGTTTGCCCCACCATAGTTTTTGATCTTCAAAAGTTTCTAATGAATTGTAAACTTTTAACAAGAATTGAAAGATTATTAAATTGCCCATAATTTGATACAGTAATAATGTGACTAGTTTCATAGAACGATCCAATAGAATTAAAAAACAATGGTATTCTAAGCAGCAAACCAACATTTACAGTTACATCTACAATTTAAATTTTAGTGCCACTGAGCTCCTGATACAAAGTCTACGTTTTATCTAAATATACAATTAACAGAACTCTCCTATCTGTATCTCGAAATGAATTCATGAATATTTTACAAAATTGATTATTTTCCCGAAAGAAAGCAGGACAACTCGAAAAGTTGAAGAAGCTTACATCCTAAAAATTTTATTTTCCGTAATCGTTAATAGCAATTTTACTTTGTACTTTGCAAATAACTGCAATGCTACCGTAAAACTTAAACAGGCAACAATATATTCTTTTATTTGATATTTGCTTTGTCATTCAATGCATAGCGAAGCAGTTTTACTCAATTTTGATATAATGGAATGCAGAATGACCGTTCGTTACCTCTCCTTTTATGAGGTACAAAGGGTACTTTAACGAAATAGTAATTCATTCAGTACTTTAATAAAATTAATAATTAATTGATAATTACTTTTTTCATTTCGATTACAATAAAAGAGGACACCAAAAGGTTGAATAATTATTTAGAAATAAAAACCTTTTGTCTGAAATATGTGCTTTAAAATACTTCCCGATTCTAAATGATCACGAATTGCAGCCTTTAACAAATATTACGATTTTACCAACCAAGATAATTTAATAAAGCATGAGAAAGATAACTACTTATAATAACATATATTGTGGGAAACAAACGTCTAATACAGTTGTAAACTTAATCACTGTCAAAAACGATGCGTTTTTTTACCCAGTTTGGTATTAATTTCAGTCCAATATCTTCACAATAATGTCTGGACTAAGAGTGTTATGTTTTGAGATGCACTTCCTGAAGAAAGCAAAAGAGCGTCCACGTAATTTATTCCATGTTGAAAGAATATGCTGTGGTTCATTCCCGTCCACACTAATGTGGTCAACGTCTGCGTTACCATCTGAAACCCACATTGATCGAAATGTGAGAAAAGGATAAGAACTTAAAGAACGCGCATAGACGGCATTTGACACAATAACCATCGTTTCTTTTATGGTGATTTGGAGTTTTAAAGACGAGAAGCTTCCGTCCTGATAGGTCAATTGAATGGTCAGTTCCTTAGGGTCAATATCAACATGACGCAATACTGCAGCCGGTCTAACAGCTGTAATATCAGACTGCCCCAGCAATATGGAGGACCCAAAAGGTGTCCAGTCAAGACCATCTGGAGTAATTGGATTCAACCTCATATTGCCGTCTTGGTACATTACGAAAACCTGGAACATATCCTCTGACCAAGGAGTATATTTGTAAATCCGAAAATAATCTATCCCATTGAAGACTTGACCATTATGCGTTAATTGTAGTGTCATTGTTTCGTTGATACGCCACCAGCCATCTACTTTCACAGCCTCGATAGTGGTCATACCATCGTGGTAAACAAACACTGACTGATCATAGGCCAGTTCCCTTGGTTTAATCGTAATGTACTCGATGTGTAGTCTCTCTTGTCGGAATGAAGTAAAAGTAAGTTGTATACTGTTTCCGGTTCCTTCTCTCCACACATAATCCGGTATGTGCCAAGTGTATGCAGTTGTATTAGAATCTGAGGGCAAAATCATGTTAGTAGGCTCCAACCATCGCGACAATCTACCAAAGTACCTCAAGGAAATTTCCGTTAGGTTAATGAACTCTCTAAAAGAAACACTGAGGATTGACCCCAGCTCCGAGTCCATGATTCCAAGGCTTGGACCATCGAGTGAAAACTCGACAGTTATTTCATACGTTGTCAAATTAGATTGTGAGTCTTTTGCCAGATGTTTTACGGACAGTGTCGCATTGCCAGATGTTGTTGTGAACATTGTATCCTGAGATAGGTCAATGTTCTTGAAAAACCATATATGGAAAAACATGTTACAATTGTACCAATCGGGCATCCTATCGTTTTGAAATGTGTTGTACTTGGGAAGATTTGCTGAAATGACGAACTTTCGAGCGGTGTCATGAAAGATGGGAATATTTATGTTGTCCTCTTCTGTACATAAAGTCCTTACACTCTTCTGAACTATTGTTCCTTTTGATGTATAAAGACCAAACCCGGTATCTCCGATATTATGATCATACGATATGTCGTCAAAGCAAAACACTGTACAATCCAAGATGTTATTCTTTTGACCATTATACAATAATATTTCAATCTTATCAAGTTCCACGCCGTATTCGTCAGCATTTTCAACATACAGGCTCAACTCATGTTTTCCATCTGGCAAGTTAATGATTGAATCTAATGGTCTATTTGATTTAAACATGTTCCAGCCCTCACCATCTTTGTTATATGGCTCTGACACAACGGCTCCCAACTTTTTATTGTTCACTGTCACTATTATCAAATCGGTTGCACCATCATTGGAATACCACACGCCCTGCACTGCAAGGTCGGTTTGTTTTGTTAGGCAAAATTCAATTGAAGCTGTTTGTCCCTTGAACATTTTCAATGACGCATTGCCAGAAGCTTTTGATCGAAATATAACTTGTTTCTCTTCTAACGTGTTGGCATTTTCAGCCTCAAAAATGCTGGGAATCGCTTCACTTGATACTAATTTGAGAAGAAATATTGCATACACAGTACATCGAAGTGGTATCATTGTTACGTTTATTGCAAATGCACGCATTACAACACATTTAACATTAGCATTCGCGTGTTCCTTGAGTTGTGTTGACCTGTTGATCTCAACAATTTAAATACTGTGTGCCTCAGAAAGGTAGAAATCCGATAAACAAACATTTTAATCAACACGTTTCAGTTGAGGGCTTATAATCCCCACCTACATCCCTGCCCCCACAAACGAGCACAGCTGATGCAATTGGCTGAAAGCTTTGATCTGAAGAATGTATGGTTTAGCAACCAGGTAATAATGAGACGTATTGTGAAAGAAATTATTCTAAAGTACACGGCGGTCTCCACCTACATTAAGCTGATTGGATGTGTCGAGCAGTCGTATAATGTCCATCAGATGGATATGACCACAAGACTAAAAGATAAACGTAACTCTACTTTTGCTAAGCATTGTGCGTGTGAATAGGTAAAATGTAATGTACTATGTCAGGTATGTAATGTTTGTCTACTGAAATGAAGTGTAGTCAATAACAATACACACTATCAATAGAATCAGCTTATAAAAAGACTATTTATTAGAAATAAAAAACGTTTTCACCTTCAGATTTCTAATTTGCCCACGACGACGATACATCCACTACACATTGCCCCAGGTTCGAAAATATTTTCCAATCTGAATATTGGTAAGAATAAGTATTGTCATAAATAAATAAACCACGAAACTATAGCAAAATTTAGAAACTAAGGCAACAAGATAAAACTAAATAAAGCAACACAACTGGGGTCCGGCTTGTGAATGAAATATCGAAGGATCATACATTGCGCTAATTAGACCCCAAATGTGTCGACCATACCAAAATCCATCTTACGAGTTTAACATTTGAAAACCCAAAATAAGCAATGTGTCGAGTATCTAAATTCATCACCGAAATATTTAGTGCTTTTATTCATGTATATCCTATACGATCGATAATGTCGTCTTGCATTGACAAGACTTGAAATGTGTTTCCATACACCATGATCGACTCCACTGTGTAATATACCACCTTATAAAACATACATCAACTTACATTCGTGATAATGATTGTGTCATTTGATCCCAGATGTGGTCTATACATGATTTATAAACTCACTACACACATGATCCTAATGATACAGTCTTGTACACACCTACTTGATTAATGTTGTAACAATTGGAAAGTTAAATACTATGCTGGGTTTGAGATTAGTTTAGATAAAAATGATGCTACGAATAACTGAACAACAGCAACGTTATTTAACGTTGTTTTCGGGCTCCTTACGAAATATGTCGACGATATTTAACCCACACAAAAAATGTACCTCAGAAAGATATGAAGGTCCCAATATTTTGGAATTTTCGTATTAAAGCTAAAATGCTGGTGAAGCGACTGGCATGACAAATGATAAGCTTTCGAAATTCTATAGTGTCAGACACCCCGAGAGCAATGAATGGACGTTACTGTCAAGGAAAGTCTATCCGGAGACGTTTACTGTGTGAATGCATTTCTATATTATACCTGGCATGACTGATACTTAAGCTGCAGCAGAGGAAAAGGTTGCCATTTTGCACCGTTTTGCATTGCTTTGTGGTTGGAGATCATATCATAAGGTGGTAGCACTCTGGGGATACGCCACATTCTCAATACGCCACATTCTCAATACGCCACATTCTCAAGAGTATCTGAGAGGAAGAATGTCTCACATGTCTCAACTGTACATGAGGTTGGGTTCCGTCATGCATATTCTTGAGTTTCGACATATGTTTTACTATCATCATGATTTTACTATCTTTTAAAAGGGGCCGCGTATGTTTTGGATTGATTTGGTTCGTTTTCCATATTTTGTGTTTTAGTTTGTGCTCGAAGTCGCCTTCCAAATATTACGTCATTTTGAAAGACTTTGATATGTAAATTATAATAATAGGAAAGAAGTTCATTGTTTTTATACTAATGACATTGTGCTACGTTACAGTCTTAAACCAGACGCAGAAACGATTGTTCGATAGTTGAATAGCTAGTACATTAACTTGATAGGTCAAGGCAGTAGTTCTTCACATTTCTTAAACTTCTCTCACAATGGAAGCATGTATTTTTGTCTATTAGTTGAATGTTAAATCTCATTGATATTGTTCTATTGAAAGGATAACCCAAGTTCTCCGGACGTATTATTCAAGGGTACCGTTGTTTCAATGTCAGCACGGAATTTAGAATATAATCCAGAGATGTATTTTAGCCAAAAGAAAATGGCATGAGTTCTACACTTTGTGAATATAATATCAACATATCATCTATGAGCAGCATGATATGAAAGTAACAATGACCTTTATGAAAGTGTCAGCATTGAGCAAGAAGCAGCTGACCTCAAAGCATGTTATATATATATATATATATATATATATATATATATATATATATATATATATATATATATATATATATATATATATATATATATATTGAGCAATTACTGCACTGATTATATATCAGTTATATCTACTATGACTAGTAATGTGAGCATGTTTTGTATTTATCTCCTTCATGACTGGCATATATATATATATATATATATATATATATATATATATATATATATATATATATATATCTTGACCTAGTGCAGTCGTTAAGGCACTGTGCCGCTGAACATCTCACCAGTACCCTTTATTTGTCTCGATCATGTGTCAATGCCTTTGTGTCAGTCCACCTTTCTCTCTCTCTCTCTCTCTCTCTCTCTCTCTCTCTCTCTCTCTCTCTCTCTCTCTCTCTCTCAGTTTACCTCTTTTTCCACACCCTGGACACTGCATTGCAGTACTGTTGTGGATAAGCTGTTGGCTCTAGTGACATGGCCATACCATTTCAACTTTCTCTTTAAGACAGTGGTGAGGAGGTCTTTATAATACTCTACTTTGTGCCTGATGGAGTTACGTACTTCTTCATTTGTGATGTGGTCTACGTAAGAGATGGTTCTGTGCATCTCATTTCAAATGCCAGGATTCTTCGTTGTAATTCTGCTCTCGGGATCCAGGCCTCACATGAAAACAAAAAGATTGAGATGACTAGTGCTCTCAATAGTCTGCTTGTAGTTTTCAGACAGATATTCCTGTCTCTCTAGATGGGTCTTAGCTTTGACATAGCTGCTGTTGTTTGTGCTGCTCGTGACCAAATTTCTGCTCTTGATCCAACTTCGGTGAGTATGGAACCGAAGATATTTGAACTGACCCACTGTTTCCAGTTCCTGTCCTCTAATTTTAATCTTGGCTGGGATTTGTTTGGCCCTATTTCTCTTCAGCTTTTTCTTCGCGGCTCTTATCTCCATGTCAAATCTGGAAGATGTTTCATCCAGGTTTTTCACTAAGGTGGCAAGCTCGTATTTATTGCCTGCCAGCCTATCAATGTTGTCTGCAAAGCGTAGGTTGGTGATGTTACGCCTTCCAATGCTGACTGTGACACAGTGGTTTTCCAGGGCTTCGCTCATGATGCGCTCTAAGTAGATGCTGAAACGCATGGGTGACAGCAGACAGCCTTGACGTACTCCAACTGCTTTCTTGAACCAGCCCTACACAGAACCTTGAGCAATTACTGCACTGATAGCCTGGAAGTACAGCTGCTTTATCGTATTGGTCAACTTTCGACCCATGTTGAACTTTTTCATTGTGGCCCACAATACCTCATACCACACTGTCAAAAGCCGTTTGGAAATCTATGAACACATGATAGATATATTGTTGATGTCGCGAGTACTTTTCGCGCAGAACCCTGAGATTGAATATTTGTTCTATTGTGCTTCTTCCATTTAGGAACCCTGCCTGTTCTTCAGTAATTATTTCTTCTGCTTGTGGTTTCAGTCTGTTCAAGATGTTCTTCAGCATCACCTTACTAGCATGGTTGATCAAACTGATAGTTGCGTAATTTTGGCACAGCTGGAAATTGACTTTTGGCGGGAGTGTTATAATCAGTGAATGGGTCAACTGTGTTGGACATTCACCTGTCTGCCAGATACTGTTGCGGATGTTTGTTAGTAGCTCTATCACTGATTGCCCACCCCCATTCTTGATAAATTCAGCTCATTTGTTGTCTACTCCAGATGCAGTCCCATTCTTTAGTGCTCTTATTGCTTACTCCAACACTTCTTTGAGAATGGGAAAGTCATCATCATTTGTGGAGTTTGAAACTTCAAACACCTCTGGGTCTCCTGTGGATGGATGGTTGTAGAGTTCTTTACAATATTCAGTCCGTCGTTCTGCAGTGTCACTTGCTTGTGTGAGACATTTTCCATTCTTGTACCACATGGTTCTGACTCTTGGTCGATTTTGTCTGATGATGTTTCTGTTTCCTTGCACTTTTGTCCAATTCAATCTTCGTTTGCTTTCTTTAAGTTTTTTTTTCTTCTTCTGATAGCCTTGTTTATTTCTCGGAACTCCATTTCCCCTTTTGTGTGTCTGGTGTTTTGGAGCTCACTTCGGGCATCACACAGATTCAGAATCTGTTCTGTAACTCATGGCATTTTCTTTGGGCGATGGAGACCAAGGGTGTCCTTGGCAGATGTTGTCATGACTGTGTTGAAAGTGTCTGTCATCACTTTAACATCAACATCCATCACAATAGGTGGAGCAAATATTCATCCAATTGTGGACTGGAACACAACACAATTAAACCAAATATATCAAACGTTCTAGGGTACTAACATCCCTAACACCACAGAAGAAACAAGCAATACCTAGACCATAAACATCCATCATTTTAACTGGAGACACCAAATATGCAGCAGTGCCAAACCACTATACAAGTTGGCATTGGTGTTCATTTCATTATCTTTCATTGCTCAAAATTTTCAAAAGCACTAAATTAACATTTATTTGCTTACAAAGCGAAGCGTTTGATAACTGTTTTAATTTAATATCCAGTTATTTACGACAATATGCTGACCAGTATTTCATATGTGTCAACAGATTAGATTAATTATTATTCATCTTCTTAGTTTTATTATCTAAGTATCTGCTCCATTATCGATTCATTAGAGTATTCATGTGATGTTTTCTTTATTATATGTCATCTTTCTTTTTTTGTTTAGAAATGAATGACTGAATGACAGGTACCAAAATGAGCCAAAGTCTTACCAGGTATCTTTGTTATCTATTAAGTAAGATGGATTCAAAGTTAATATTTGTATTCACACTTTTGGATGAAAATAATATTGTGTATACGTTAGTCTAAATGTCTGCTTAATGTCGTGTTGACACTTCAATAATACATGTACAAAACCTCATTAACATGTCATATGCATTCAAGAACAATTATGTGATATTTCCCTGAATGTTCGATATAAAGATCTGAATAAATACGAGCAAAACATATTTATATATTCTGAATAATTATTATTAACTTGCATACTAAATTATCTAATAGATTCTCTGCCTGCAATAGAAATATAATCAGCATATGTCGAATGTTAAAATGGAATATTCTGACTGGTTTTCTATACATTATTAGTTAGGACAAAAACAGCAATCGCATTTGAATAGATTCCAACGTCTTACGTTTCGGGACATAAACGGTGCTTGCTCAAGTAAATAAGATATTTCAAGAAAATGTGAAGATGATACTGATGATTATTTTTACCCGTGTTGTTGTGATGGGTTTGAAAGAGATGAGAGAAAGAGATGTCATTATGGCTTCCTTTAAGCGTACACCTCTTTGCCTTGTCACAAACTGCGTAGTGTGCCACAAAGATCCTGACAATGTTTTTCTTAAATATCTAAGAATGCAATGTGAAGCTTACTCTTTACTAAAGATTTGTTTTACAAGATATAGGTGTTATTGTACAATGATGCTGGCGTGGCAGCCTCAAGATGCTTTGTTTTACAAGATACAGCTGTTATTTATAATGATGCTGGCGTGGAGGCCTCAAGATACTTTGTTTTACAAGATACAGCTGTTATTTATAACGATGCTGGCGTGGAGACCTCAAGATGCTTTGTTTTACAAGATGCAACTGTTATTGTACAATGATGATAGCGTGGAGGTCTCGACATGTTTTGCTTTACAAGATACGGCTATTATTGTACGATGATGCTGGCGTGCGTGGAAGTGTCAAGATACGTTGTTTTCCAAGATACAGCTGTTATTGTACAATGATGTTTGCATGGAAGCAAAAAGATACTTTCTTTTCCAAGATATATGTTATTCTACAATGATGTTTGCATGGAAGCAAAAAGATACTTTCTTTTCCAAGATATATGTTATTGTACAATGATGTTTGCATGGAAGCAAAAAGATACTTTCTTTCCAAGATATAACTGTTATTGTACAACGATGCTTGCATGGAAGCAAAAAGATACTTTCTTTTCCAAGATATATGTTATTCTACAATGATGCTTGCATGGAAGCAAAAAGATACTTTCTTTTCCAAGATATATGTTATTCTACAATGATGCTTGCATGGAAGCAAAAAGATACTTTCTTTTCCAAGATCTAACTGTTATTGTACAATGATGCTTGCGTGAAAGCCTCATGATCCTTTGTTTTACTACATGCATTAGTAACACTGATATACTTTGTTAAAGGTAGTAAAGTAAAATCATAATTCCAACAATTATTTTCTTACTAGTATTCTAACAATTATTTTCTTTATTTGAATCACATAATATACAAGTTAAAACAATGATTATTGTTGCTAAACTTCTATTAATTTAAATTAGAAAGATTCGACTTTCTAAAAATAACAAAATTAACATTGAAAATCTAAATAAATTACAACATAAAGGTCATAACAGAAAGGGAAGTCTCTCAAAGTAACACAATCTTTAGAACAAATGACTGCTCTTTAATATTTTTTATAAATTAAATATGCTCTCTCTCTCCCTCTCTCTCTCTCTCTCTCTCTCTCTCTCTCTCTCTCTCTCTCTCTCTCTCTCTCTCAATATATATGCACTACAGCTGAGTAGAATCCAATTATTTTGCAATACAGATTGAAGTCACTTCTAAGCTTGTATAACACTCCTATGCTTGTAATTCGCATTGTGCAAAAAAAGAGAATTTAAAGAAAATAATCGGGTTGTTTACTGTGCTTCATTTTTAACCCAGCATAACAGGACCCTTCAATTAAAATTTCTCAATGTTATGTGATTGATTCGAAATAAATAGATCCTTTGCTGTCATCGGCGTAATTTAAAAAATGGAAATAGAGGCTTTTAATATGCAATCCCTGTCCTTAGGAAAAACAGCTGGCATTGAAACAAATTCCAAGCCTTATACGGTATGATAGTATAACTATGTGTTATTCACCCAATTCCTCTCTATCTCTTTTGTGTGAATGATACAATACAACTAATGCCCATGTTTGAGCTTGCATAACATTGTTTGTGCTTGATATCTATCTTGCACAGAATGAAAGGATTACAAATAAAAGCTCCAAGATATTTACTGAACCCCAATGGTAACCCAGGTCGAATCCTTCCATTAACATTTGTTGCTCGACTGAATATGATGGATGCAAATAGAAGAACTCGTTTGTTTTATAAGAAAACCACTTAAATACAATTGAAAAGAAACGAACACAATCTCAAATGTAGTCCCAGCCCTATGACTACACTAGCCCTTACACTGGTACTACAGGCTCTTATATTCTAAAGTACACCAGGCCTCTGGACTCAAATCTTCTCCCGACCCTTAGACTCAAAGGTACACCTGGCCCTTATACTAAATGTAACTTCCGGACTTTACACTCAAAAGCACATCTGGAACTTAGGCTCAAAATTACTTACGGCCTTTAGAAAATACCTTATCAAATGTGCATGTAGACGTTTATGTAATATACTTATGTAGTACAGCTCTCTGTCCCCATTCTTACACGTTCTCTTTCCCTCTTTGTTCTTTTTTTCTTTCTATGCCTGGAGTCATGATAATGTAACTGGGTGGGACATCATGCTACATATCTGGGCATAATGCCCCCGTGCTAGACATCAATATAAACTGTCTCACTGCAGACATCGTAGCGATATGACTGAATACTTGAATAATTGTTAAAAGGTACTATAAAAACCTAATCAATCAATCAAACAAACAAATCTCTCTCTCTCTCTCTCTCTCTCTCTCTCTCTCTCTCTCTCTCTCTCTCTCTCTCTCTCTCTCTCTCTCTCTCTCTCTTAGTGACAGGAATTAAAATCCAAGTTGAACGCTATACATGTCCATTTTTGAGCTCACATTACACTTTTCATCTGTGTACCTATGTTATGCACAATAAATGATTAAAAATTATAAGCTTGGAGGTGTTTACCGCGATCCATTGT
Organism: Unio delphinus; assembly: GCA_029339505.1. NCBI lineage: Eukaryota > Metazoa > Mollusca > Bivalvia > Unionida > Unionidae > Unio > Unio delphinus. The sequence goes on along the minus strand of JAQISU010000035.1, from coordinate 12,196,612 downwards.
TAACCTGAGTAACGATTGCATGTTTTGAATACACTGCTTCATCTTTTTATTTACAATAAAATAAATGACTCCATTTTAGGGCACCATTTCCAAATAATCAAGAAATGGTGTTCGGTCATATAGCTACTACGTATGCAGTGCAGTGGTTTGAAGAGATGTCCAACACCTTGGAATCATGCCGCAGACATGTAGAACCACTCCGTTACATTATTCTGACACCAGGTCGACCAGTCATAACTTGCTAATGCTGAGCGTTTAGCGAAGCATCTACTAGTACCAATTGTATCGGTCTTTGGTATGACTTTAACGGGGTTCGAACCATGAAACTTCGTCATTCGATGCGGACGCTCTAACCACTAAGGCCACCGGAGTGGTCATTCAACTCCCCCTTGTAAGGCAATGGCATGTGTGATAGTGATCACGTGTAGTATATAATCAGATACTCAGTTAAAATCGATGTCAGTCCTATGGCGTTATTGATGAGTAAATTGTATGATACCGTATGATACATAGGCAAGATCGAGAAAACATCTTCTATGTTGTTCCTTTGATAGTGCTGTCTCCTTATACTAATTCATTTTTGCGTTAAGCCGGACCAGTCTCATTGCCTCTATACTTAACATTTAATTGAGCCAGTGTATTTGTTGACATGGGCATTGTTTATTTCATGTTGGTTAAGGTTTAATTTTCAAACCATGAAAACAATTTTAGTTGCTTATTCTTCTTCGGTTATCAGTATTCCATCCCCTTCCTGTCTTTTTACATAGGTTCTACAAGAGATCTTTACCTGGAACTTGTTGTTTTGTTAATAATACAACTGTTTAGGCTGTTAATAATACAACTGTTTAAGAGTTATGGATTTGTTAATGCTTCAGCTGTTTTTGCATCATCGCCTGGTCTCTTACCTTTGTGATGATATCTTCTTTATTAGTACATTCTTTGCAAGTAGTTGCTACAGAGAAACCCCTCAAATCTGAAACTAAAATAGATCGGAATACCCACAAGACTGATCAGTGTAGTCCGGATTTTAATATATATATATATATATATATATATATATATATATATATATATATATATATATATATATATATAACGAACGCTGGAACAGAATCAATACGGTCAGCATGTTATGCTGTTGTCCAATATGTAAGACATGTGCCGGAAAACGACACACGACAATCAAACAACACATGCGCACCGACACGGATCAAGGCTGGGAAGGTAATATGAAGTCCTTGGACCATACAAAAGACAGCTTAAAATACTAATTACTTGTATTAATTAGTAAATGGTACAATTAAATACCAAATTATCCTTAAAGTTACTCTACATATTGTGGATAAAAAAATAGTATAAACTTAGCAACGGCACCCTCCCACATTAAGCTGCTTGATTGTGTCAGACTGATACAAAATATACACTATGCATGCACAAAAATAAATTTAAAATGAATATATATATATATATATATATATATATATATATATATATATATATATATATATATATATATATGTAACTTTGTACATGTAGCGTATGTACATGCAAGTTACGCCGTTAAGAATGTAATTTTCATTCAATGAATAGAATGTCGGCATTAACAGGACCAAATATTAATTGTGTCAGCTTTTATTAGGACACTTTAACAATGAAAACAGTCTTCACCTGCAGCTATGCCACCAACGTCAACAGTCAACCGATCCCTGATTGCGAGTCTCCAGGCTTCTAACCAAAACGTTATACAATGGAAATGTGGGCATCAATATGCTTGATCAAGTAAAATGAACCACAACAAAACAAAGAAAGGAACAAGCGAAAAGACACAAATCCAGATGCAAACAAAACATAACAAAAGAAAATAAATAATTGAGTCTGACTGACGATTGAAAGATGAAGGGATATTATCGTGAGGTAATTAGATTATACAATGTGTCAACCGTTAAAAATTCGTCAGGCAGGTTGTGTTAAAGACTGATAGTTGTGTTGATAATTTGAATTCAGCACACAAATGTTTACTGACTTCATTCACATATATCTTATTTTTGTATATCCTATAAAATACAAAGTTCACATTTCTCTTGGACTATGGGTACAATTATCTTCGAATAAGTCAAGGATTTATGTTTATCATTTTCTTTGTTATAATTTTATTAACATACTTTCTAATAATAACATAGATTCTTCTAGAACAACAAACGTTTAAAGCTCATCAGGATTATTGTTATGTCAGTTTGATACAATTTAAATTTTGGTTATCTGAAAATTGGTCCTTCGAGCGATAACGTTTTAACACAATCAAGTTAGGTTTTCATTATGTTAGATTTGATTTGGGCTGAAATTTTTAAATTCAAAGATATCCTTCTCTGTATGTAAGCGTTCTCTTGGAAGTACAAAGTTCTCTTCATAATAATATTACACAGAGAGACTTTGGAATATATTGAAACTCAAATAAGGATATTCTCTTGGATTCTATTATCGAATTTCAATAAAATACGCTTGCTACATCATCATAGTTCTGATCATTAGAGACATTTGAATAATTTCAGTGATTATTTGGAATACATTTTTTTATTCATGAAGTAAATCACTGGAACTTGTGTTAGAAACTCTAAGATTATTTGGGATTTATTTCGCAATACCGTCAGTTATTTGCACGATTTCCCTTTGTATTCAAAAGAAATAACATTATTACTTTAATTACGTGGTTTTCGCTCTTTGTTCCTACTTTATGTTAAGGCCATAAAGTCGTACCAGAAAGAAAGGGGCTCGTTCAGGACACAATCTACTTTACAATATTCCCGAAAACTATTTTGAATGGAAATTTAAACTCAGTTTGTTTCAGAATTGTATAAGTATCAAGTATTATTTGACAAAACGTTATTACGACCAACAAGCTTTTACAATGTCGTCTAAAGTTGAGGATTTTTCATTAAAAATCCACATCAGGATCGATTAGAGTCCTTGAAAAAGTATGAATGATGAAAGCTTGCTAGACAGTTAGAGTCCTTGAAAAAGTATGAATGATAAAAGCTTGCTAGACAGTTAGAGTCCTTGTAAAAGTATGAATGATAAAAGCTTGTTAGACAGAGTCCTTGTAAAAGTATGAATGATAAAAGCTTGCTAGACAGTTAGAGTCCTTGAAAAAGTATGAATGATAAAAGCTTGCTAGACAGTTAGAGTCCTTGTAAAAGTATGAATGATAAAAGCTTGCTAGACAGAGTCCTTGAAAAAGTATGAATTTCTCCAGCCAGCTAGATATTATTATCTTTCTGAGACTAAGTCTTTTTTGAAAAGTAAGAAATAGACAATATTTTGGTCAAGCATTCGGTAGAAAAGAATCATTTAGATAAAATTCATTTGATTAGTAAGTCTCGATGTGGCTTATCTTGCAAGTTATGAAATTCAAATGAAATACATAAAAAGTTGCGAAAGCTAGTGCATCAGAAAGAAAAGAGGCAAGTACAATTGCAGTAGTACAAAGTGGACGGAGACACAAATACAACTGGAATTGCAGAAAGCCAAGAAAATGGCGAAAATATCAGACAACCTATTTTACTTGAAGAGTTCAAGAATTTCGACAATAGTGGCGTTACAATATTACCTTGATGAACATAAATTCCAATCTTTTGGAAATGCTGCTCAGTACGTTGTCAGTACGTTTTTCACGAACAGTCTGGCAAAAAAAATATTGGAGTCTAATACGATAAATCAGACATCCTAAATGCATTTAAGCTGCAGAGATGCGCAGCAGCAGAGAAGGTTGACAGACCAATTTTAGAAACATCTATTTTCTAAACTGACACTTACTACGAAAACGAAAAATAAGGGTTAATAACACCAAACTGACGCTTCTAACTAACCGAGATGTTTACCACATGGAGACTTATTGGAGGTCACACTCTCCAACCTCCAACTATTCCAACCTAGCACAAAAGCTATTGAAACAGTTGCTGAACAAACTGCAAAACAATCAAAAAGACCTAAACTAGCAAAAATAATTTTACAATATCTTCCAACTGATATAGCTGCTGCATAATTTCAAGCATAAGCAGTTGTTGACCCTACCCGAAAAGGAATATCCAAGGAAAAAAAACCATAAGAAGTTGTTACATTATCTGAATAATTTACTAACGAGACTATTAATGCGATTAAAAATACGATACTCCGATTGATCTAGCTGGTTTTGCGTTTGCAGGTTTTGGTCATAAAGAAAGATACTTAAGACTTGAACAAAATAAATATGTAAACATAGATACCTGGTATAGGTGGATATATCGCATAAAATATGACAAAAGATCGAATTTCAAAAAAAGATCCAATAGTTATGATGTATATAAATAAAATACACGAATATGAAAATACTCAGCAACATCCACTGCAGCAACAAATAGAACAGCAGAGATTGTTGCCAGAATCTGAAAAGGCTAGAGAACAACATAAAAAAGCAAAAGCAGAAAGATCACCCTTAAGACTATTTAATACAAATGAGGAAGAAGGAGCAACTGGAAGGAGTATTACATCAGCATGAAGTGGTCTTGTTACCTGTCCTTAAAATATTCTTTCCGACATAGGACGATTAGAAATTCTCATAGGAGCAACGCCAGCTGGAAATAATTATCCGTAAATAATTAATGAAGCCGCTGATATTTGTCGACAATTATTTCAAGGTGGTATCATGGATATCGGTGTATACCGGGACTTTGTCGACGAACTCGTTGATGGCTATCATATTAAGTGACTAATTGTTAATGGTGACTAATTGTCGGATTAAATATAACGATAACAAATAAGATAATCATACATCAACGCCACCGTTGACCTGTAATGGTCCGAGTAACAAATTTACGATTACCAGTCTTCAAAGCAATTAATGGTGATGATCTTGGTAATATTATTCAAGGGTTATTTACAAGAATGGCTCCCAAAAATAGCTCCATTCGCAAATCAATTATCGATGAAGGCTATTAGGGATATTAGTGAAAAAGCTACTGTTATTTGTAATATTGCAATTAAGGCCTTTACTGCAGCCAAGGATAGACTACCAGGATTAATACGAAGAAAACCACCGCCAGTAAAATTACCATCTACTGAATGTATGTCCGCGAACATCAGTAAATTAATAAACCAAGCCGCGAATCAAACTCTAGCTGGGTTAATTAATCAAGAATCTGATGAAGTACAAAGAAATATTACTGCATATTTAATAGCGGGAATCGGTTTGACAAGGTCAGCGAGATCACAATTTAGATCGAAAAATATATAATAAATGTTCAAACGAATACCTGACACAGCAGTTGATACTGACGCACCTGTTCTCAAAGATGATCCGTACGTGATTATATATTTTATTCTTATAACGCAATACAATCAAAATCAACGAAGAAAAATTGAGCTACACGTTTAGGATACAAGTAGATATTTCTTACCCGCTGAAGCATTTTTTGAAGTAGGAGAACTTGAAACAAATGTTGCGGCTAATATGCCATATGATGAGAATTTGCGAGTTGGTTTTGTTAATAATGGGATTATGGATTTGGTTAGTAGCGCTATACACATGATTGATGGAAGAGAGATTGAATCTACTCAGGGGGATGCTGACGTGGCCACAACAATATTGGGTTTAGCGCGATATTTTGATGATTATACAAAATCAGCCAGTCAATCAACGATGTTTAATAATGATATTACTGATAATGTTGATCATGTTCAGTGTATTAAATTACGGACAGCACAAGGCACTACAGTTGTACAACCAGATGATTTTTAACATGCTGTACAATGTATCATGCATACTGTACAACCAGATGATTTTTAACATGCTGTACAATGTATCATGCATACTGTACAACCAGATGATTTTTAACATGCTGTACAATGTATCATGCATACTGTACAACCAGATGATTTTTAACATACTGAACAATGTGTCATGCATAATGTACGACCAGATGATATTTAACATGCTGTACAATGTATCATGCATACTGTACAACCGGATGATTTTTAACATGCTGTACAATGTATCATGCATACTGTACAACCAGATGATATTTAACATGCTGTACAATGTATCATGCATACTGTACAACCAGATGATTTTTAACATGCATCTAGACCAGCTGCTGATTTTGATATTATAAAAAGTGTTAGTGCTACTTATAACCTAGGATTTAAAACACGTGCAGCAAAGTTGAAAGTATCACCTGAAGGTTTTCATGTGCAATTTCACTGTCACATATTTTCGGGTTTTGCAGAAATGATAGAAAGGTTATTTTTGGGGCTAAACATACAGTAGAGTTTGTAAGAAAAGATGATGATAATGATACAATCTGGCGAGGTGCTGGTGTTTCTGATGGCAAAGTAAAATAACAAAACTCTCATTATGGATGTCAGTAATGACTCCAGCAAAGTCTGATAAAGATAAATTATTGTAATGTATGTATAAAGGTGTTAAATCATTATCATAAAATGATAATAACAACAACAGATAGTATTCAGAGTAATATTAACGGTATATTTACATCGCATATAGCGTCACAACAAGGCGTTTTTGCGCCACGACACATATGTGTTGCGCTACAAGATCAAACTCGAATAAAATCTCAAGAGCGGAGTCTAATGATATTTGATTAGTTTCGTTTTACTGAGGTCTCGTTAAGAATAGACGGCCAAAAAGAACCAGCTGAAGATATATTGTTAGATTATACCACAAACCAAATAGCACCTGCATATAATCGTTTCCTGGCATTTATGAGATATGATCAGAATGTAGATACCGGTCTGTAAATATCCAAATCTATATCCGATTGATTATTTTTCGTTGGAACATCTTGATTTAATAGTACAGACTAGCGTTGATGTACACTTTCGAGCTTGTGTAAATCTTCCGGTTGCTCCAGACACCCCTTATCCCTAATTACATAGCAATCGCTGTTATATTCATTGACCAAGCGATGCTACTTGAGGATGTTGCTGGACGAATGAGTCATTGATGCACCGGTAGAAATGTTGTAACACAATCAGATCAAACGTAATATTATAAATGACAAATCATCATGTAAATATTACTATTACTCCGGGTCAGATTACAAAACTATAAACCGAGTCAGGGAAATAAATCAGAAGCTACATTGACATTAAAACATAACCAGATTTCAGCTGGTCAGAATAAGCAATCACTGACATAACGTCAGGGCAAACAATTCAATGATGCACAACATGATAAAACCGGAATCCTACTTACTCTATCCGCGGGTGCTATTTCAGATATAACTAAATCAATTTGTATATTTCTACTTCTTGCGGCTATACCATCGATACATCGATCGCACTGCTGTCGCAAAAGCTGCTGCCCTCGGGGCTGTCGGGACAGCGGTAGGAATGGCACTAAAGAAGGCAACGGGACAAAGATTTAAATCAAGAGATAATTAACTGACATTTGCAAATAAGAATAATCCAGATGGAATTCCCGATTGGATTGTTATTGGAATGATATTAAAAGGATATTATGATATCGAAGATATCAATTATGAATTTCAGCGGTGAATTAAATCCATTACAGGAAAATAATCAAATATAGATAACGGTTCACGAACCAATTTGTCAGCCGCGATATAGATAAATTCGCAAGATTATGTAGTGGATATTTATCAATAATCAATTAGAACTGTTTTAGGATGTCCTGAAGTTTCCCCATAATATCATGGACCACCATTACTACCTGAACCAAAGTTAGATGATTTTATAACACATGAAAACAACTATATAACAACTCCAAAACATCAAGAATTATATCCGTGAAAAAATGCGGATAATTATGTCATAGTTAATGATAGAAGATTCCTCATACCACCGTTTTCAATCACGGATGTTGATCAGAAAACTCTTGATGAAATTGTTTATGAAATAAATTTCAAATCACTTGCTAATGAAATTAAAGTTGGATATACAACTACATCAATGACATTAATGCGATTATTTAAAAATTATATTCTGGAGTACCCTAAAAACGATCTTAGGGAGAAAATCACTGTGTCAGTACAACACTTAAATCAAGTTAGATCGGAATTTAAGTATGCTAATCAGTGTATTGTTAAGATAATAAATAATAGTACTTATGGTAGAGTTAGAACGAACAACAACCATTAGGCAATTATATATGGATCTTTATAAAATGTCTGAAGCGGATTTATTAAATGTAACACTGCCAGGATTTGAAACTGATGGACTAAATAAATCACTTAGCGATCGTATTAATGAAAGTTTTCTTAAAATCATCGAATCAGGGAAAAATTAACACCGCAGTAGGCTAATATTCTCCGTTACAATAATGATCCATTTGGTAGTGATAAAATATATATCAGCGGGTATAATAAATATAACATGGACGATTGCAGTCAATCTTATATGTGATGCAATTGATGGAAATAATCAGACAAATACAAATATATAAATTCAGGCACAACAGTGATATATTCTATGTGTATTCACACCGCGAGTATCTCCTTGAAGTTTGATCATACAAGAACCGTTTAATGCGGAATATCTCCAATGTCATAATCATTTACTAATAAGAATAAATTTCAAACTTACGGACCAGATCAGTAACTTGATTGTGTTTCCCGAAGAAAATCTAAAACTGAATCTTTTTATAAAATCTTGATTATGTTTAACCGCAGTGTAAAATGAGATTCATTTTATTCTGATAAATAAAATAATTACAAAATTACCCTTTACGTTTCATAATTATTGATGGTCAAAACCCCAGCGATTTTCTACATGATTTATCGATAAATTGATAATATTTTTAAACACAATCATGAGTAAGAGCTTTTTTATGTGCTAAATAAACCTAATTTTAATCGTTTTTTTTTAGCAGAAAAGGAAAATAATCATAAATGTATCGATAAATCATTGACAGAATCGCTAGAAGTTTGACAATCTGAATTGTTTTTTTTTTTAAAGTCTTAATAAGAAAAACGACTAGAATGGACGAAAAACGATGAATTTTGATTAAAGTTCAACATTTCTCATAATAACATATTCATGATAATAAATAATTTAATGGAAACTTCTATCATAATTTGCACCTTGATATATCAAGACGAATTATTTGCACCCTATTTTCATTTTGTTTATTCAGACGAACTACTTTCATTTTCTATAATTCTTTTAAATTGTCTAATAAGCACAATAATAGTTTTTCTTGTTTCATATTCATTTGATAATTCTAATCTTCTTTTATACTGCGTTAAAGAGAGATACTATTAACTTTAACTCTATTTCATCTGCAAAGATAACTTGTTGAATTTCCTTAATAAATTTATACTTTGATGGTAAAGAACCGCTCCGGTGACCCAGTGATTAGATCGTCCGACGCGGATGCGAGAGGTCGTGGGTTCGATCCGCAGGTGAGTCATACCAAAGACTTACAAAAATAGTACAAACAGCTGCCTCGCTTGACGATCAGCATTAAGATGTTTGTGTTAGGACTGGTCGGCCTGGTGTCAAGATAATGTGACTGGGTGGGACATGCTAAATGTCAGCGGCATGATACCCCAGTGCTAGACATCACTATAAACTGCCTCACTACAGACATCGTAGCGATAGAACTCAAAAATTGTCAAAGTTACATTAAAAATCCCAATCAAGCAAACAAACTGATGGTAGAGGACATATATCTCTGGATTTAAGCTCTTATAATATTCGAAGTCAGAAATTTTTTTTCTTCAGGATTTAGTTTATCAGATAATTGTATTCCTTGATTTTTCTAATAGTACAAATAATAATATTAATATTTTCATAATTCATTATATGATTAAGATATATTTAACGTAGACAAAATGTATACACGTAATCCCCACGTTAACCTCTAAGTTGGCTTATTACATCTTAGAAAGTCCAGAGGTCACGTGTATAGGACAGCATACACCCATGTGAACCCCTAAGTTGTCTTATGACATTTTAGTGCTCAGGAGCACACGAAACACAACCCCCTATGCGAACCCCTAGCATTTCAAACAACAGTCTAGCAAGCTCAAGAGGGAGTTATAGGCGTATGACGACATGGTGCACACAAGTTCCTTATGTGAACTCCTAGGATGCCGTATGACATCCTAGCATACATACATACATACATACATACATACATACATACATACATACATACATACATACATACATACATACATACATACATTCATTCATACATACATACATACATACATACAGACAGACAAACAGACAAACAGACAGACATACCAACATACATAAGGGTCCTCACTATGTTCAACAGAAAACCACACCACACTTGAAAACTCAATGTATGGAGAGTGCAAAATAACACCCACCACGTAGTGATATGGTGGGGGAGTGTGGTTTTCCGTTAAATTTCGATGATTTAGGCTGAAGCCCTAATAGTAAAATTGACTATATGCAATCAAACCTAACTAATACTTGGAAATCCAAAGAAAGATTTTTGATTCGTATATTCTCATTTACTTAATTAGTATTGCGACAAAATCTAAACGAAGCAATAAAACTAACATATGCAGTAAAAGAAGGATATTGTTTCTGTTATTGAAATAAGAACTTTTTATCTCAAAAAAAAAATATTTGTATATAATCTCAGATTTATCCCCTTGACAAAGTCAAGGAAACAGAATTAGACAACGCTAAAGAAGTACATGATTATTTCTCTTACAAGATTATACAGATTCCTAATAGAGTTATTTCCCTTACAATATTTTAGACACTCCTAATAGAGTTATCTCCTTTAAATAATATTGCTTGGGTAAATATCGTTCTTCAATTTAATCGTTAGAGGGAATAATTATTAGGAATGTTAAATTTTAACTGTTGCAATGTGTAAAAACAAAAATACATTACACATTAATATATACAGATTATGTAACCAAAGCAAATGCGAATAATGGTCATTCTTACTTCACCAGTCTCTGTATTTAATCTATACATTCAAACCGAATTTGGTTCTGAATTTTTTTTAAAATAGCTGATTTATACACACATTTTGCTACACTTTGTACTGAATGTATACAGATATCAAAACACTTGACGGCTTTATTCATTGATTTTAATATTTTTTCTTCAGCATTTTCTGTAATGGATTTAATAGGTCTCGCAATTTTAGAACATTTACCTTTGTGTGAAAGCGTGAATGTTACATAAAGAATAGTTTTTAGGATCTCTGTTAATGTGGTCAATCACAGGACCATCCTAGATATCTCCACTAAAACATTCGAATATAAAACGATGGTATAGATAATGTTTCTTGCCAACAGTAAACATCAGAAAACCATGATTATTGACGGTGCCCACTGTTTTTTTTTCGACCGACAGTTTGTGATTACACCATCACGAAATGCTTCATAATTCTTGACCGTGGGATGCTTTACAATTGTATGGCTCATTATATTACAATTGTATGGCTCATTATATATAATAATATAATTTGTTTAAATCATTATTTGTCTAAATTGTTACTTAAGAATCTAGAAATATAACGTGCTACATTTGTATAGCCTTGTCTATATGTATAGAATATATGTATTTTTATCATAATACCGTTTGAGCTCCCTTAATATTGTACGACCACATTGCAAACACAATTGTTTTTTTTTCTAACTCCAACACCACATTGTAAACACGGTTTTAGATTAGACTTCCTCGCCGTATACGCTGTAAATATGCCCGCAGAATTTATTTTTACCGGATATATTACTAGATGTTGATGACCATATCATTAACTACCTGCACTGATTCTTTTTTTTAGTCATTGTTTATACATACTTTCTATTTAAATACTTGTCTTGATTATAATATGGATGCGTTTGAGAGGTTATCGAAAATCAATCCTTGGAAAATAAAGTTTCCTGAGTATAAATTTAATCTCGATAAAATATATCCAGACTTACCAATAAAATTTCTGGTTGGTACGAAGAATAAATTTTATCTTAATCGAAATAACGGTGCGAAAAAGGAATTTAAAAACATGGCGCATCACACGTATGATCGACGTTCAAAATCCATGATGGTGTCGACGCTCCAATGAACGACAAACAAGTGGCAAATAGCATTACCCATCTCAATAATCCGAAGTATTTTAAGAGTAAAATTTATTGTATTAGCAGAGATAGATAATTGGAAAATTCGTGATAAGTATGATCCCATATCTGTTAACGAAAAAACTGTCATACTAAGTTAAACTTCCAAATCATGAATGTTGACTGGTATTGACAAACCGTATTATGAGCGAGCATATCATGTAACATCGGTTATTGAAGGAATTTATCCGTTAAATGAAAAACCCAGTGTTGATAATCTGAAACTAATGATATTGTAAAATGCTTTAAGTGGAAACGGGTTAACTGATCTAAGACGTAAAAGAATAAACGAGTGGGCTAAATTAGTTAAGGATACCGATCCAACAATAAAAGATGTTACTGAGTAAGAAAAAACACTAAAATTCCAAATAACTGTAAAAACAATAATAGGAGAAGTATTATACGAATCAAAATATAAATCGAAAGGAGCTCCAATAAATATCGTTGATCATAATTCCCACGCGTGGACTAACGCAGTAACAATATTTTCACAAGATCGAACTATAAGATTTTATCCGCCATAGTTCTCTGGTGAAGGAAATATGTTTGATTTTATTCAGAATTTAAGTAAAAACGATCTTGTGTCAGTATGGTTATTTCAGAGTTCTGAAAACGACGGACCAGGTTGTAAGTTTCGATCAATTTGTAAGACCTTATGGTGAAATATATCGTAAAGAATATCTTCATGAAGAAATGAGAAATCTTTCGCAGAAAGTTTCGAAAGAGAATATGGAGCAATTATTAACAAACTGTTTTTCAGTTCTGTCAGTTGCAGCTCACTTTGCCGGGAAAAGAATTCGTGGAAGCCAACACGATTTGAATTTCTTGAGGATGTACAATCAAGTTTTGTGAATATGGACGCGATGGATTGTGGAATACTAAATATGATTATAAAGATGTTATTCCTGTTGATATGGTCGCTTGTTATCCATGAAGTTTTGTAGGCTATGGAGAATTTTCTGGATATTTTAAGAGATTTTGACACCCTCCTCAAGAAATGATTAGAGTATCGATAAATGGATCTTTACCAGATCTTGATTAAACGTATTCGCTCGTATTATATCATTCGAGATTGCTTGGGGTCTTCATTCGATTTGTTATATTTGGTTTAGTTGACCTTTCTTGTAAAAAAAACTCTGCGCTCCAATAGTTTTATTACGATAAATGGTTGATTGTAAAATACTGATATCGCTGATAAGTGAGGCAATTATATCATATAAGAAACAGACTGAACCATGGTTACGACAACATGATGATAATAAAACCGCAAAAGATCTCAGTAGAAGAACAATCGGTAAATTTACTCAAGGTGGATCATATGATCACAAACAACATTATGCACGACTAATTTTAGATGATCCTGAATACGATTTTATAATCGCAGATGCAACAAAGAAGAATATATTTTGTAAGTCGAGAAAATGCTTACTTGTCTAACGGAATACGGTTGGGTACCATTGTTGGCGATATCGATAATATATCCTCTTAGTATGTACATCTAAGATCATCTATGCTCGCTTGTGTTTCTATAAACTTGTTATCGATGATAAATATATTCCCTGACACTGCAGTTAAGAGTTGCAACTGATTCATTTTATATCTAGACAAAAATAATATTCAGAAATAGTGACTCAATTTTCAAATGCTGATGCACCGTGGGGATCGTGGAAAAAAACTAGGAAACGTTATATGATTATTCTGAATCCGCAGATGTTGACATCAGAGATACGTCTCGATCAGAATTATCTCTTAACAAATGTCAAAGACGCCATATATATCCAATCCAGTATGTACACATAAAACTGTTTATTTAAATGGACCATGCGGATTCGAAAAGACAACTCATGTTATTTAATTTTTTAGACAGAATTAATATTTAGTTGTCTTAACTCCTACACATAGACTCGCTCGAGAAAGGAAAGAACGAGGACTTAATTATTGCACTTACCGTAGCTTCTTTTGTTACAAATGTGACGCATGGACTCTTCGAGGATGGGTGAGAAATATATACCTAAAATAATAATTTGGGATGAATTATGCACAGTGTCGCTGGATATATTAAACATGTTTCTTGATTGGCTGTTATTGAAAAATACAGCTGTGATAATGTATGGCGATACCGATCAACTTCCTCCATTTGTTAGAAAATCTTAGCTCGATCCAAAATTAAACGAGTTTATGAAATTAATCAGACTACAACCGAATAACATTCAGTGTAAAATAAGGCGTGAAATAATTTCAGAAAATTCCATGAATGATTTTTTTATACATAAATGGGGACCAAACTATTTGATAGTTGCAAGTAGAAATATAATTACTTCGCTACATAAAGAAAAGTTTTCAGAATTGCCTGTACCCTTATGTTATAGACCAGCTTATACACGAAGACAAAGTACTAAAGTTGACATATCAGGAGAGTAACGGAAACATAATCTCGTATTAAATGATATTGTCACAGTTCATATCAGTGATGTCGATGATGAATTAAAAGACAAATCTCCATGGACGCTAGGATACGCAATGACAATCCACTCATCTCAAGGATTAACTATTTCATTATTTAGTTTTGGGGATTATTAATGGTCAAACTTATTTTATTTCACAGTATCACGAGTTAGAAGAATATCTCAAATGCGTAGGGATATTGTAGATTTTACTGACACAAGCAACGAAATTGTTAATGATGATATATTAAGAAAAAACTCACTGGTTATAAAAAAGTGACACAAAATATAAGAGAATTTATTATTGATGCTGAATTTATAATGAAGCTGAAACAACAGCAGAATAATCATTGTGCGAGCTGTAACACAATAAAGTTATGGCAGTATTCGGATAAACATCCAAGACAATTTACCGCGGATAGGAAGATTAGTAATCTTGGTCATACACGAGGAAATGTCATGCTGACCTGTCTTGATTGTAATCGACGTCGAGGCGCTAGTTAAGTTATCGTGGTGTTAATTGTGCATCCTAGGGTATAACTTGCAATTATTCACGTGTAATTCCACACTGAGGAGCAGTTGAATCTAATCTTTAGAGATTGTTCTACTAGATAGTTTAAGTGTTGTAATACTCCAAATAGGATCAGACGCTCATTTTTTTTTACAATCGTCAAGTTCACCAGGTTCATATAAATACCTAACAGTAACATTACCCAGTACGGGTTGCTTCGACAAATCATTTCGTTCTTCGGGTATATTTTTTGTGATTGCATTAATGGGTTTCATGGAAGCTGCTCGAGTAAGTTCATTATTTAATGTAACTGTTACACTTGGTAATCTTGCAACTAATTCTCGTGATCTTGGATTCTGAATTATTTCCCTCGCATATTGGTATCCAAAAAATAACTGCTCAGCAACTGTTCGATTAAATCGTTCAATGATTGCCTGATCACGATGAATCGCAGTATGTTCTCGTCGTATTTTGACATTATGTTGCTTCATTAACGATGATTCTGCACCTTAAACTTCTTTGCCAGGATCAGCCTGTAATAATTGTGGCCATCGTAAAGGTCCTCGTTGATAAATTTGTTCAAAAGCAGAAGCAACTTCTACTTCAATCTTTGTTAATAATGGCTCTTGTATCTACATGCATCATCAACAACAGTCAACGCGCATTTGTATGGCATTTGACGTCTAGTATCATGTGGTAAGAAAGTTGCGAGAGTTATTATATATATCATATATACTGCAGGGACAAACTTAGTGACCTAATCATGTTTTGTGTCTTATATGTTTTCAGCATGTTTTTATGTTTTCCAATTTCATTGTTTTTGTCATTTGTTGTTCTGTAGTGTAGTCATATCATTATTGATGGTGTAAAGCGCATAGAGCTTCGAAAGATTAGACGCTGTAAAAAGTCCTAATTATTTTTATTATTATTATTATTATTATTATTATTATTATTATTATTATTAAAAATGATGAACTTCATTTTAAAACACTGACAACAAAATGCGCATATTCGATTATTTTAGGATGTGGTAGATAAATTTTCCAAATTGCCTGTCGTGATAACCAATCTACGTCAGTAGAACGTTTATATATATATATATATATATATATATATATATATATATATATATATATATATATATATATATATATATATATATATATATATATATATATATATATAATTGAAACAATAGAATATTTAAATTTGATATGTTGTTTTGTTAAAATAATAATCTTTTTTTTTTAAAGTATTTTTCCACGGATATGAATTATTGGGTTTTTTAATCGAGGAGATTTATTATCATATAAGCAATTGGCACATGATCGAGACAAGTGGAAGTCATATAATCGAGACAAATGGTGGGAACAGGTCAGATGTTCAGCAGCACAGTGCCTCGACGACCACACTAGATCAAAAGACTGCTGCTGCTGGTGATGATGATGATGATGATGATGATGAAGCAATTGGTTCTCAATCATAAAAAACCCGCCAAATTAGTACTATCACTTAACGATCTTATCGATGAACGTTCATAGCATAATTGAGTCATGGAGCAAAATAGCACCACCAGCAGCTATTTTGAAACATTAAAGATCCATACGGCGACAGTTGTCATATTTCACCAGGAATTTTAAATATAACATCATCTGTCGCATTTAATTTTGTATGTAATGCAATTGGTGATAGCTTTCAAACAAATCTTGAAGAATCAAATCAAGCTCAGCAAGGATATATTCTATATACATTTACTCCGTAAGTACCTCCTGGATATTTGATTGTACAAGAACCTATTAATTCGAATTATCTACGATGTTATAATCCCTTATTATCAATAATATATTTCAAACTTACTGGTCAGAGTGAGCAATTGATTGGTTTGAGCCATACAAATTTTAATTTGAATCTACATGTAAAATCTTATCATGATTGTAGTTCTTTGATCCTAAGAATTATGAGGTCTTACAAATGTGTGAAATAGTAGTACTCTAAACATTAAAAATTTCATCCAAAAAATTATATAATAAGAAATAAATGCTATATATTTGAAACATAATTATTTTAAATTACTGAATTCCGTCCAAATTTCAGGTAAAATGGTACAAGATAAATGAAAATCAGTCTGATTTCGTCATTTGATTGAAAAATAGTAGTAACATAATGAAAATCCTAAAGAAAAACAGAACATTACATAATAATTATTATTATCAGAATAACAAAATATTGGTATCAGATTAAATATCATAATTTCATTCTTCACTGATTTTACATTTCATGTGGAATATGGTAATTAAAAAAAATCTTACTGAAAAAAAGAAAATTACATAAAATATAGTATTACCAATAAAAAATATACTATAATCAGAATAAATATTATCAATAAAAATACAATTATCAGAAACGGGCCCGTAGTGGCCGAGTGGTCTAAAGTCTAAAGCGCTCTCCGTTAAGGATCACTGCCATCTCTACGTCTGTCTGCGTGGGTTCGAATCTCAGATTCGGCCAGTTTGAGAAAGCTTACCAGTAGCTTCTCGATTGTCAATGGTTCTTGCCGGGGTCTTCCCCGGGGTCTTCCTCCACCATTATTACTGGCTGCCATTTATAGCCTATCGTCTGCTGAAAAATGGCGTTAAACCCTAGAACAACACCACCAACAACAACAACAACAATAAAATGATTTGTTATCAGAATAAATATTATGTTATTCTGCACTGTTTTCATATATAGATAGGATAAATAGCATTACAAAATGAAAACCGGTACTAAATTAATGAAAATCTTATCAAAACCAGAAAAACTTGTATAATAAATAGTATTATCAGAAGAAAAAAAAGACATAATTATCAGAATAAAAAAATAATATTATCATAATACAAATATATAATTATCAGTACAAACGTTATTATCTTATTCTTAACTGATTTTATATTTTGAAAGGGTAAATAAAATCACGAAAATGTCATAACAAAAATTATCACATATAATAAAAAATGAATCTTAAAGTCAAGGATAACTATTATAATCAGAATAACTATTACATATGTTAGTATTCACCCTTGGCTTCGTCAAGGACTTCGTCACTGTTTTCGCTTTCACTTTCATAATCACCCTTGACTCTTCAAGGCTTTTGTCACTGTTTTTGTTCTCAAGATAAATATTTATACCCTTGACTTCGTCAAGGACTTTGTCACCCGCTGATATAATCTTCTTTCTTGTCTTATACGAATGTTAATAGTCATTTGTGTCATATTTGTGAGAAAATTCTGATATTATTTTTTTTGATTGCGCGTTAAAGAGATACATATTCATCCACTTTTTTGACTGTATCCAAGGATTGAACATACCTCGTTGAAATGACTTAATGAATCAGTATTGTATTGGTATATCTATCTTCAAATTTGTGTTGTTGTAATGATTCAAAATCTGCTTTTTTTATATCTACTTGCCATGTCAACGACAGTAAACGCGTGTTTTGATAGTATCATCAGGTAAAAATAAAAAATCTACTTGATGAACTTCATTGAGAATGTTGACATCAAAATATGCGTACTTAATTTTTTTAAGATGCATTTGCCATATTGATTATCGTGTTAACCATGCTGCAGCAGCAGAAAGTGTACAATTTGCTTCATCAGCAAGTTTACTAATCGCTGCTCTACCTTTCCAATATCCTCTTGGGATATAATAAATTGATTCCATTATATTAATACTAATTGACTGATTAATTACTAACCTCTATCACTAATAATTTTCATCGCAGATTTTATCCAACATTGTAGCTAATGATTCTCTGAGATTTTTCAGAACAGGTTTGACGAATGAATCAATTTTACATCTGAAATATGTCGTTGGTGCAAATCTTTATTTTTGTATGTAAATTTGTATTTATGCGACATCATGAACGTGACATGCTAGATCAATAGCATTTACTGGATGCTCTCCAGGTTTTGGTTTATCTGGTTCGTCAAGTCGATTATCAAGCCGGTTTCCAGGACCGCAATATTTATATCCATTAAGAACTATTTCTCT